>CM060954.1:126062943-126260443 GCA_030765055.1 Mantis religiosa
ATTATAAGAATAAGCTAATACATAAAGTAACAAGGAATTGAAGAAGTTTTCAATTGAGAAAAGCAATCTTTAAGCTGCAATATAATTGTGTATAATCCAGTGGAGTATAAAGCATAAAACTGAAAAGATGTATTCTCTGTAACTGTTGGTTACAATTAGCCATCTATAAGAAATTTAAAAGAGAAGACGATACGACATAGATTTTAGTTCTGTTAAAGCCACTACTATACGTGTATTTCGTCTTCTTGTTAATCCTCCAATGCCATGTAGTAGCAGCTGAATGCAAGATAACAGTTGCTACTAAACATATTAAAATAATTAAAAATTGAGTATAATATATTAAGGCTCCAACAGTAAACCTTGGAATCGCTTCTCACGGCGTTCGTTTTACCAAACAGAGCGTGGCTTATATTCTTGCTTATATGCAGGAGAATTGCTACTGGCAAGGTGATATTGAGTCAATCATTTGTCATAGTGAGTTGACATAGTCACGGAAATCTTCGAGTTGGGTGACAGGTTAACATGGCGATCACGACAGTATACGTCTACGACCATGGCCAATTTACTGTCTGCCCAGCACAAGAAGGTAAGGTAGGGGTATGTGTAACGGAATCATATTTGCTGTCCGCATGATGTTCATGCTCGTCTTCCCAGTATAATAAGAATGCTAAATTCATTTAAAATACACAACAGTTGTCACATAATTGGCCCATGCATAATACCTACCACTGCAGTTACTGCAACGAGGAATAGATCTGGCAACATGGGTGACTCATATGCACTCTCATACATTAGTAAAGAGGTCCACTAACAGAGCAGATAACATTTCAAACTCCTCTCCCCTTCATTCCGCTCTTGCCTTCTTGTGGCGGGTAGACAGTAGTTTTCATTATTCAGTACGCCTGAAAGATACTAGCCCGCGACACGTATATAGTTGCTTTCTTGAAAGTCAATACTCAACAAGAACTGAGCGTGCAGCTGATTAGGGTCCACCATTCATGCACGTGATTGTTTCATTGTGTTACCTATTTGTTCTGTAGCACAGAAGTAAGATACTGTATTGTTCGTGCTACGTTATCGAGTTATTGCCAATTGATCCTCCGCATTTCTGACTCACTGTGTTAGCTTCGTGCACTGTTAGGCAAAAGTCTGATTACAAAAAGAACGTTAAACATCAGACAAATGCAGAACGGTTCCAGGAACCTGGGAATGGAATTCTCCCACCACTTTTATTTCTGGAAATCGATAGTATCTCAGGCTAAGGGGAGAATGCTAAACATTTAGACAAACACATTGAGGACTGTTAAGAAATCAATATTGGAGAAAAGGAAAATCACTTAATGATACATTAAATGTTAATATTTAGCATAATGATTATGATTTAAAATATATATTGAAGGATACGTGTTACCCAGATCCTACACTTAGAATAACTTGTAAAAGTAACTGTTTAATAACAAATTCAATTCAAAGTAAGACAGTGATTGGCACTATCTGGATCACTATAGTATTTCGATCATCGCCGGGTAGTCATAGTGGGGATTATTAATCTTTGAAATATCCATTAAATTAATATTTTATACGTGATTATGTAATATTTTATTTTAAACTATAAACTAAATATTGCTGTAAATGTATTTATTGAACATAAGTTTCGCAAATATATATTTAATTACTCTCATTTTATTGACTTTTCTTAACTTCGGTGTGATCTCGTCTGCACAGGACAGTTATTTCCTAACTAGTAAGTGAAACAGACGTGTGTGGTATGTGAATACAACAGGTGTACCAATTTATATTGGATTTGAACATTGTTTCTGTTTCTGTACTTTTGTTTTAATTTACGTCCTCCAAAGCTAAGACATATCGGATAGCGAGTAAAATGTGTGAATTGAAGCTCAAAAGAGCCAGGGTCAATAGAGCTTAGAGCTGCCGGACATTCATCTTTCAGGATAACGGAAAACCCCGAAAAAATCCTCATCCAGGTAACTCACCCTCACCGTGATTCGAACTTGGAGTAAACTATAGTTAGTAAACTGTAAATAAATGTTTGTGCATTAACTTTAAACAAAATTATGACTTTTCTATCATAGCCACCATGATATTGAATGTGTAATCAATAAAGATTGGTCCGATCATCTTTTCATTTTATTCTTTGTTTTCACTCATTTATACACCTCGTTTAACATTTCTAATTATATCGGCTATTTTTACCTCGGGAATAATAATTGCTCACCGTCAGTACGTTTACTCGCTTTTGTTTAGTGATACTTTGGGTGATTTATTTCATTTACTACACATTCATACCTCTAGAGTTTCAGGAGAGACGAAAATATTCCCGGATAAAGAAAATTTCCCAGCCGGGAGTAGAGTGGACTTTCGGGATATGGAGTTTAACGTGCCAACACCTGAGCACAGCGATAATCCATGTTTTTCTTGGTTGCTATAAGTTTATATTTCCGGCTGATTTGTTTATTTTTAGTGCCCATGGTATCGATTAAAATGAGGCCAGTATTAATTTTTTTCGCTTTTATATTACTTATATTATTTATATTCCTCACTTTTAAGCGGATTCTTACGTTCTGATATTTATGGAAATTTCTAAAGCATTTCTAAAACTTTTATTTGTGCTATTTGGAGCTACTTTCATTGTAGCTTTAAATGTCCATACCTCAGAACCATGGACATATAGCGGTTAAGGTTTCAGAACATTAAAGTAAGGAAAAAAGCAATTATAGCAAATGTATAGATTATAGGAGAGCCGCTTAGGGATTTAACTTCTTACCAAGTTAAAGTCTTCAAGGAAGTGACGAAAACACAACCACTATGGGAAATACTAGAAATCACATAATTGTAGAATACTGAAGGGGTGTTAATTTATACCTTGATCTTAAATGGAAGTTTCAATACCTCCGTAGAGCATTGTAAAAAGTCCTAGAAGTTTATTCAGTTCTTTATTCTAAAACAATGTACAATACTACCTGGCTCTTTAGATCTCTGTGAAACATTATAGGACACTATGAAGTACGGCATCCCAGCATACTCTGCAGATTCAGAATATATTTCACATCATTATATTTCGTTCTATTCCAGAATATTGCCATGAAAACAGGTTAATTTTATACTGGAAAACTAGTAATCGGTTTTTTTTTTTTTTTTTTTTTTTTTTTTTTTTTTTTTTTTTTCTACCACTAAGTTCATGAATTCCGATGAAAAATTCGACACCCACGTTTCACTGAAAATACACGTTTGAGACGTCTTGATTCCAAAAACAGCAATTTTAATATACTTACGGTGGCGTACGTGTGTGTTTACGAGGACACTGCTTATATTTTGAGCATTGGCAACCCTGAATGTTGTAAGTGCCATCTGACGTTTCCAATGGAATGTTTACACTATTGGCCATATCCTACTTCAGACATTTTGTCAATACAGCGTCATTTGTTTTGTTTACATTATCTTGTTTTATTATGTCTCAACAAAAACATGTAATTAGCTCGTAAAGATGTTCGTGCAATAATTTATTACGACTTTTGGTGTGGATTATCAAGAGAAGAGTGCATCGATCAACTAACTTCCACATTTGGCGACGGAGCTCCATCCTTTACCATTGTGTAACGCTGATATAACGATCCGTGCCGCCATTCGCTCAATGATGAAGTTCGTGAAGGTCATACAAAATCAGTTGTGTCAGAAAACATTGAGGCTCTACAAAAATGAAAAATGCAAGATCGTCATGCGACATATTGTGAGATTTAGGCAATCTTAAGCATCAGTTCCACAAGCATGCATAAAATATTGCCGGGAAAAAAGTTTGCTCTCATTGGATCCCACATAATTGGACGCAATCTCAAAAAGGTACTCGTGTCTATTGGTGTACAAAAATGCTCAAGAAATACAATGGCGGTGCCTCAAAAGACGTATATAAGATTGTAACAGGTGACGAATTATGGATCTATGCGTATGATCCAGAACGTAAACGCAGTCGACTGCATGGGTGTTTCAAAATGAAGCAAATTCAACAAAAGTTGTTCGCATTCGAAGCACTTTGGAGTAAATGGTCGCCTATTTTTTTCAGGAAAACTGGCCTTTAGATAAACGTAAACGAATGGTACACAACCATGTGTTTACTGGAAGTTTTCGGTGAAATAAGGAAAACCATCAAGAACCGTAGGGTTCAAGAATGTGTGTATGTGTGTGTGTGACTGCTACTTCTGTACATATTGGTACCCTTTTTACCCTTATTTATGCAGGGCATACAAATGAATAAAATAATTTCTCTAATTGTTTATGTCGATTAGAAACTTCTGCAGTACTATTTTGTTGAAGAACGTGTATAAAGGTAATAATTTTGGTATGTATCTGTAAAGATCATTCGATTGCAAGATAGAATGATTATGTGAACAATAATTACATTTCAGCAACTGGAAGAACACTTTTGGGAGGGGTAATTCACTATTGTGTATTATCTTTTTCTGATTTGAGAAGCTTGTTTCTCGTATTGTGCCCCTGATTGCCTACAGGATACTTCGTCGTCAGAAATATTGGCTAGCCCATGTTTTGTTTTAGTTTATTCTCACTACATCGTTTATCACTTCCTCAAACCATTCAAAAGTACTGAAATTACTTACACAAAACAAACATTTGCAACAAAGGTACCGAATTTGTAGATAGTTTTGACAGACCACGCAAGGAGCACTGTGCAGCAGCTGTAACACTTCGCTTTGTACATGCGGTGTTATCGTGTGATATTTTACAGAAGTGAATTCATACTTTTAAGAGTATTCCAGAATCTTCACTCCCACATATTTCTTTGCAAGGAAATATGTTCCTAGCTGGCCTAATACAAATTCCTAATACAAATTATTTCAATGGTAGCTTTACACAGACGCGGGTTTACTTTATCAACCAGGAAATATGTAACATATAATCTCGAATCTGTGCTCTTTAACATTCCCCTTATACTGTAGGAATAAATGTTATAATTTTTAATTACCACGAAGTAAAGAGGTCCAATTAACTTCATGAAAAATTTCTCTGTACAATATACCAGGCTACCCGAGAAATATATGATTCAAATGGATAATTTAATGTCGGGACGGCACGTTGGCCATGGTAGCTCAAAGGTTAAGAGCGACTGGACGGAAACCAGGAGATCCGTGGTTGAAATTCCGATCATGGCATTGAATTTTTCAAGTTGACTCTATCCATCAAAAACCTTAGCCTATAAACGAATAGTGTGGAGAAATGATTAATTTCCGTCAATTAACTATAATGTGGTATGGAGTTAACTTGTTAGCCTCTTATTCCAGAGACCCCCGGTTCAATCCCAATTGGAGATTGGAGACTTTTCTTTGGCCAGTATTATTCTCTATCCTCGCTAGAACCAAGAGACTCTCATGCGCATGCATAAATTAATATCATGCATAATAAGTACACGCACTTATGCATAAATTTAAATACACCCAAAAATTAAACACAAGGAGTAAACAAATAAATATATTGCAATGAGAAATTTTTACGAAGGCAAAATTGCCTGTAATAAACTGAGGTTTCAAAACATATTGATATTCTGTAATTAAACGTAGTATTTTATTGTGAAAGGTTTTACTGATTATATCCCATGGAATCTCTTCAAATTTACCTATACAACATATTTAAAAACTCAGAATCAAATTACCACAAGAGCTCAAGCTCAAGCAGCAAAATAAGGAGAATTAATGAGAGTGGTCAGTAAGCAAGAGATAGGAAGTCTTACCAGAACTTGAAGGCAGTCTCGTACTCAACCCATTGTAATTATCACACTCACAATAACTGGATAACCATACTTTTCCCTTTAGACAACGGGCTGGTAGGTGATTTGCGCATCTTCGCATCCGAAGTGAGAGAATGCCACGACGTTTTACACAAGCTCTACCTTGCTCTAACAGTTATGAACTACTATAATTTTATTTCTTGAAATTCAAATTCTAATACTTACTTCCAAAATTATTACTTAAAGTAGAATATTTTAACGTATATCTTTGAATTCAAGGTAACAATGCTCTTATGATTCATGAGTATCTGAATTCACTGTTAGTTGAGGAGCACGCTCATAAACATGAGAAAAGATGTATAAATGGAATAGCAATGTGTTAATATATTTGAAGCATATAAATTGTTTTACTAAGATAATGAAGTTCACAAAAGTCATTCTCTGAAGAGTATTTGTCATGTCTGTCAAGCTACAATTGGATAACTCTTTTACAGTATCTTTGTTACATAAATTTGTTCAATACCTAGCAGATGTGACCAAAAATGCCTGCACTTCTCATAATTATGCGTTTACCAACTCTATATTAAACCAACAACAACTCCAATACTCAGACCTTAATACAGATTCCAAGATGGCGCCCGTCGAAGACCAGCGACTCTGGTTACGCAAAATAGGAAACTATATACAATGGACATAATATAATCCATATTAGGAAGCAGTAACATAACTCCTAAGCATTTATCACTTTATACTTTCAACCAAAACGTGTAATAACATAAATAAAGAGCACCATGGCAAATCCTAATCGTTTATCACGTTTATGCACGACCCACTGCATTTTCCAACTTATACTTCCAATCAAAATTTAACTTATAAAGCATGACAACTCATAAGCATTTAACTCTTTGCACAGTAAAAACATAGAGGAAAACATGATTAAATGAAACAAAAGTTAAGTTTTACCGGAACACAACAGAAATGGTAAAATCAAGAACACAAGTCCAAGAAGAGAAAGAAAAAGAAAACGAAAAAGCTAACCTAATATATTTACTAGCTGCTAAGTTTGAGCTCCTTCCTCAAAAGCCTTACGGGCTTTTCTTTTGGTTGCTCTATTTTGCACTTTCTTGGAAAAGTGTTCAGACACTTTTTTTTTTTCTCATTTAACATTTTGTGTAATGGTTCATGGATATGTTTGCCAGCACTTTCACACACTTCTTCGCTTTGACAAGTAAAGGCTCATTTATATTATTTTCTTGCTTGTACATCTTTGTTAACAATTGCCTTAGATACACAGGATGTGGTAATGTCAATACATTAGTTTTTCTTATTGTTTCATTGCTTCTGGTTATGCATATGAAATCATCTAACTTTTTCACTGCTAGGTTCATAATTTTGCAAACAACACTCACTTCTGGGTTATGAAATACTTTGAAACTCACAAAGTGTACGAACATCAGTGAAGCTGGGATCTTGAATGTTATTGAAAAGAACATAACTAATCTTCTTTAATAATGACTATGAATGTGTTAAAATCTTTCCTCACCACTTCGGTATTTAAGGACTCAAAACTGCCAATAACATCTTGTGCACACCAATTATTAAAATTCTCTTCACTCTCAGCAAAATGTTTTGCATATGTTCTTAAGATTTCGTATTTTCTGGTTGAGCTTTACTGTGTGGTAGGATGGCTGATTCTTAAACATCGTAGGGTAGGCATCATCAACTAATTTTGTTACTTTTCGAGGGACACGAACTGGTTCACCATCATTTGCTGGAAAAATGTCTTCCTTAACCACAAAGTCTGTTGAAAATGATGAACATAAACTACAGTTTTGTCATTTACTTAAAAAATTTTACGACATATGTTCCTGCATCACTTAGGCCATAAAGATTTTTCTTTAGGAAATTTAAATATTGTCGTATCAGGATCACTACCATAATTAAATTTACATTCGGGAACAGAACAAGAACGACCCATTTCGGCAATATTTCACACTCTATATATTTACATAAACCTTATAACTTAATGCTATGTTAAAAACTCACTATAAACTAACTCGTTGGTCACTAGTTGCCACTTCAATGTGAGTTACATTACTTCTGCAAACACACAATCAAAATAAACAAACATATGCTTCACTCGGTGAATATAACCATAACATGAAATGTTGGGCCACTTGCTACAGTTGATACTCGTATTATGGTCTGAGAATTGGAGTTGGTGTTGATTAAACACGCCTTATCATTCACCAGAATGATTGAGTGACTGAGTGGGTAGGTGAGTGATGGACTGAATCAGTAAAAACCTTGAGGCGCGAGTGAGTTTAACTAGCATACTTTATAAACGAAGTCGGATAATCATCAGATGTTGCGTAATTGCAGGTCTTTCAAGGGTGAGACACTATTTTTCAGAAAATTAGCTCAAATTAGCATTTATACTTCTTTCTAATTTGTCTAAAAATTATTACCGATGTTGATTAGAATAATATACATAAATTATTATATATTATATATTATATACATTATTATATATTACATAAATATAAATTATTTGTATTATATATAATACATAAGGTATCTGCATGACAAAAAACGTATATATATATAGCTCTAATTTTCTGGGAATAACTTGTGGGTCCCCTTTATTAATAGAGATAAAAGTTGTATAATTCTAACTTATAAACTTTAAAAGTTAGTTTAAAACACTGCATAGAAAATTCAACTTTGAAATAATGCTTTATTTATTTTTGAGGTATTCCTCTACTTTCTTTTATTTGTTTCCGGCATAATCGCGGAAACAGTGGAGCCTTTTAAAGCCAAGGTGAGCTTTTAAACATCTATAGATTCCGTTTCCCGTTTTTACCTTGTACCTGCCATGAAACTATAACTTTATATCGATGAAGTGAAGACATGGAAAATGAATCTTGTGTAAGATTAGTTCCTAGATGCTTCAAAATAAATAATAAATGATAATGAATGAAGC
Organism: Mantis religiosa; assembly: GCA_030765055.1. Lineage (NCBI taxonomy): Eukaryota > Metazoa > Arthropoda > Insecta > Mantodea > Mantidae > Mantis > Mantis religiosa. Next base: position 126,071,682 of record CM060954.1, read on the forward strand.
AAGTCATTTAAATGCAACACACAATTTTAAACAATAAAACGTTATTAATTCTTCCTTTCGCTTTTGTGGTCATGGAAACAAATTGGCATGTAGACTCGGCACATAATGGCCTGCTTTTATAAGGTTTGGCTTTCGCCAAAATTGTAATGAACATTTAAATATTTTAACAAGAATTATCAGGAAAATAAGCTTTTGAAAGAATATTTTGAAAAGGAATAAGTAGGGAGTGTCATATAAGAACATAACCTCAAAATGTTCACCTTGATTCCGGAGTTTGCGGGTTCAAACCCGGCGGAGCGCAAATTGCTTTTTTGAGCAATGCTTTCCATAGGAAAGATGGTTAACCCTGTGATCCCGTACCATGCACGTCAAATAAGTTCTAGCCCGATAAGGAGAGCTCTGAGAAAATATAAGCGGCTATTCCACGCTATGAGAACCATAGGAATTGAAAGCGTCCATAATTAATAATTAGAAAGGGATCATTGTTTTCCAAATGACAAGTAGCGCTTCGTTTTTCTCGTGCCATTAAAAATATATAGAACAGGAGTGCTCAGTTGTACAGCACACGATTCCTTACTCTACATTTGTTATTTTCCCCACACCAGTGACCAAGTGGTTAGACCGCTTGGCTCTCACCAAGACGGCCCGGGTTCGATCCCAGGCGACCGCAAAGTGAGATTTGTGATGGACAACACGGCGCTGGTGCGGGTTTTCTCCGGGACCTCCGGTTTCCCCCGCCATCTCATTCCACCGGTGCTCCATCTTCATCTCATGTATCATCAGTGTCGCCGCCTGCGGTGCCGTATGTAGTAAAAGCGGGCGTTAAACACTACACATTCACCAGTGACCAAGGCAGCAAGGGTTAGAGGCGTTGCTACTAACGTTTAGCATATCTAAAGCTCTAGGTGAAGCCAGATTACAAAAACTGAAGAAATGTTCAGTATGACCCTTATGTTGAAAATGCGGCTCAACTTTCTTATAAACTGGCGGAACTTATTAGGAAAATACTAAACTATTTAATGAAGGTAAATTTATCAAGCAATGCTTGGTAGTTGCTGCGAAGTAATTTTGTCCCGATTTAGTCAATGTATTTTCATCAGTAAGTCTCTCTCGAGGTACAGTAATGAGATGCATAGAAGTATTGGGTTGTGATTTGGAAAGGCAATTGAAGGACAAAATAAAGTCATTAACATGTTTTTCTCTAGCCCTGGACGAATCGGTGGACAGATCTGAGGAGGCGCGGTTAATTGCATTTCTGTGGGGAGTTAATACTGAATTAACTGTCATAGAAGAAATGTTAAATATAGTGTCCCTTAAAAGTAAAACTTGTGGAAAACACATTTTCAAAGCTGTCCATGATGTTGGAAATAAATTTGTGCTCCCATGGGACAAAATTGTGAGTGTTACGACCGACGGAGCACCTTGTATGAAAATACGAAGAAATGGTTTCATTGGCTGGTTGGGCAAGTTTATACAGCATTGAATCTGCCTTTTTGCACATACACTGCATAATACATAGGGAGGCTTCACGCGCTAAGTTCGTTACGTTAAATAACGTAGGTAATATCAGTTGTAAGATGTGTAAATCGTATTAGATCCAGTAGCTTTCGGTATAGACAATTTCAAAATCTCATGCTAGAGCTAGAAGCGCAATTTTCAAAATTACCGTACTACTGTCATATCAGGTGGCTCAGTAGGGGACCCATGTTAAGATGTGCCTTTCAACGTCACGTGATTGCTGAATTTATATAATTTATATAAAGCATCCCAATTTAAATGCAACAATAGTGATGTCCATACGCTTTCTTCTTTCGAGTGATTATCTGACCTGGCATTTTCAACTGATCTTTCTGGTTATTTGGATTAATTAAATACACGCTTGAAGGTTAGAAATCAAAACATAGTGTGCTTAGTTGACACTGTGAACACATTTATGGCACAATTACGACTGTGGAAAGGACAACTCGTAGTTGCAGATTTATATCATTTCCCTTGCTTGCGCTCCGTGTTCACAATGAACGTCATACTTCTGGAAAAGTATGCAGAACTTCTAAAGTAACTATATGACACGTTTCCTTCGCACTTTGAATATATAAAAAATTTGAGACAAATATCCAATTATTTTGCTTTCCTTTAAAGTTTTCATGTAGTGAGACCCCACATGAGCTACAAATGGAACTAACTACCTTTACTGCAAAATTCCACGACAGTAAAATGTTCTGAGAAGGAAGGATGAGAATTATTTAAAACTTTGCCCTGCAGTGATTATCAGAGATTAGTTTGCATCTAATTTAATGTCAGTCTTTGGCTATACATTTTCAACGATGAAATATATAAAAAGTGACTATCGCAGCAACATCAGAGACGACCACCTTCTTTATCTTTTGAGACTGCACTTCGTCCTTTGCACCAGATATAGAAGACGTTGCAAAACATAACTTGTGCCACAGAAGTCATTCTAATAAACATTAGTTAGTAAGGAGTAAGCTATGAGTGCGAACGCTTATTATTTCCTATACGTTAGAATGATGGCGATGTTCTGCCACTGGAACTCAGTAACCACAGGTAAACACACCGTTCTATCACAGCGTGTAGAAGGAGCACCTCAAATATAGAAATTCAAAGCCCTCACATAAAGAGACACTGTTTATAAGTCTGACTGTCGCTATAACTTACTGTATCCTCTTTGCCTACAATGAATGTCTAAATATGTTCAGTTCAAATGCAGACAAAAGAATAAGGTTCTGTAAGACCAGTTTGTTAAAGAGTGATAGCAAAAAGTCATGAGCAGAGAAAACAGTTTTTATTTTTAACGACTTTTTCGCGAATTTTCGCAAATTTTTCTTTCTTTCGAGAATAATATTTGTTAGCGATAAATTAAAAATGTCTTTTATTTTAGTCTGCAGTGAAAAATTTACATTTATTTCAAATTACATAAATATAGCTTTAAGTTGACATTCATGTCTCCATAGCCTGAAGCCAGAGGTCATGAAAAAATGTTTTCAATTTTAACGAAAGCAAGATAAAATTTAACACTTAACAAAGCCAGTACAATGACATCATCATGCGCACTGAAATAACAGCTCAGCGGTGCAACAATAAAATGCCACCGCAGCATCCGACTGGTCCGTGATACTGAGAACTGTTTGTGGTATGCTGACTGGAAATGTTCTTTATTGGATACCACACTGTGCACAACAAAATCTCCTATTAAGCTGACTAAAGGCACTGAGAAGTTACTGAACTTCTAGGAAGCTACACTCAGACATTACATTAACATGAAATATTGTCCCTTGAGGCTTAAGAATGTGCTGAAGTGCCTGAAAGTTAAAAAAACGAATGCAAACAATACCTCACTGAAAACCACCCAGAATTACAAGCTAAACTGTCCCCATTGCCTGTACTGACACGCTGGTCTAGCTGGTTTAATTCAGTAGTTTACATTGCCAGCTTTTTTATGCAATTGTCGACTTCTTTTCTAAAAGAAGAGCTTTCAGGTCCTGCGCAAAATTTGTTAAATGATCATTTCTTGTATGTCAAGTGCTGCAATATTGTGAAGGTACAACAGCAAACATATTTGTTTTTGAAAATTGCAGATTGATAACAGACCCAATATTAGAATACCAATAAAAAACTATGGCTCATCTTGTTTTATTCTGGATTAAGTCGCTGAGAACCGAATGTGAAATATTAGAGAGTGGTCACTTTGGAAACAGAGTAATTGCATTTGTAGATCATAGTTAAAACTCTTGTTAGAAAAGCAGTCGAAGGGAATCTAAAAGTTTGCTACCGTAAGTCTTTGCTAAATTAAACTACATTATGCTAAAGAAACTGATGATGTAATAACCATAAAAAGCTATATCATTTGTTTAAACCTTCTAGGCTAGTTACTAAATCAAGTATAGGTGATTTAAATCATGTAATGGCAGTATTTAAACAACTAAATGCATTTGAAACCAGTGGTATTACTTGTGATTCTGATTTGCTTCTTTATTACAAAGAGCTTTGTTACATTTTTGAACAGTAAAGCCATGATGGTAACGACTACAGATTAGATGTAGTATTAGCACTCCTGGCATTAGAGGCGAAAGCTGATTCTTACGGCAATTTCTGGAAAAAGTCCCCTCAATGTCTTTGGTTGCCTATGTCAAACGCTGATGGTGAGAGATTTTACTCTACATATTAACTTAGTTCTGACAGAAAACAGAACAAGTATGAAAAGCGAAAATATCAAATCTTGTATGCTGCAGTTTGTCGATGTCTGATGTGTGATATTTGATCATATTCATGTTACCTACTATCTGCTGATTTCAAATTTAAATGTTTTAATTTGGAAAAAAAAAAGGGAGTTTTAACAGTTGTACTACTCTAGTTACCTGTTACTTTTCATTTGATCCATGTCATTGCTCATTAATTCTTCCCTAAAATTTGCGCGAAATTAATACGAATTTATGGTAAAAGAACAAAAAACACCCCCAATTAATATTATTGATGGGAATTTTATAAATAATTGTTACCACAAAATCTTGTCTCTGGTCATGAGAACATGCAGATGTTCAATGTCCGCTTCTTTGCATGCATGAGTTAAGAGAATCACAGTTGAGTTGGTTTAAAAGGAAATAACCATAGACATGAAACCCTGGAAAGTGCATGCTCAAGAGTTGCATGTGTTAGGGGAGTCGAGCGATAGTGACTTATTCTGACGGATCGTTACCATGGAAAGTTAACTGTCCCTTCTCTTTCATAATAAAAACAACTAACAGAAAATGTTATGTAAATAAGAACATAGTTTGATTCTACATATATTACTTTTAGTGTTTCGATGTAACTTCAGCTGTAAGTTTGTCAATAGTCCACATTTTTAACATGCTCTTTATTACTTTGATTTGTTTGATATGACACTGGATGTATGAAACTATTTCCATGAATGTAATGGAATCTGTAGTTTGAACTTTCAACCACTTTCATTCCTCCGTATTACGAAAATTTAGCACACGTATCAGAGCGATGAAACAAGTATTACATCACTTTGTCGTAGTGTTTTCACAAACTTTTCACCAAATTATACACGAAGTATATAGAGCATGTTGATTAATATCACTACAGTGTATATTATCTTAATCTATCATTTTGTATCTGTAATATTTTATTGTTGACTTTAAATGTCCTCTATGTTGCTAAAAATTTCCATAGATTTTCATATTCCGCATCAGGTTGGTAGCCTAGTGGTTACTAGACTGCAAGCCAGGAGGTCGTGGCTCAATCCCCAAAAGTATCATTGGAATTTATTCCCTGGTATAATCTGGTCCTGCGTCGTAGCGTAGCGGGCTAAGACAGTATGATTTGGGCACTGGCCAGGGAAAGCAGCCCGGGTTTGATCCCACCCATGGGGTGCGGATTTTAAGTCCCGGCTCTAGGACCGGTGCCCACTCAGCATCGTGAGGAAACTGAGGAGCTTAGGCTAGGTAAGCGGTCCCGGTCACGAAAACCAACGTTCCGGCTGGGGGATGCCGAGCTTCTGACCACATCTCCTCCCCGTATCGGTTGGATGATGGCCTCTGCCTTGCGTAAATGGGCGTGAGGCCGGCAGTCGGGTTGGTAGGTCTTGGCACTTTTAGGGCTGTCGCGCCAGGGTTAATTAATTAATTAATAATCCTTCTGGTCACACTATGATCCTGGGGTTTACTCAGCCTCTAGCAGAAATGAGTACCATTGTAATTCGTGGGGCTGATAACCTCACAAGCTTTATATGTCGATGTCTATATAGATGGGTGCCGTAACCACCCGTCGCCCCAACATAGACCGCCTAAGGGTAGCTTTACATTTAATAATTAACAGCGCAAAATAATAAGAAAAATATATATTGAATTGACACCCTCGTATATGTTTCTCGCACAAAATTTTATTCTTCGATTTCTTTATTTTCAGTACATTATTTACAAAATAAATGTATTATTATATATTTTGTTTCAGATGGAAAGAGAATAAACGAGGCTCAAGCGATAATTAGTTCTTTAAAATCGGATTATACTATTTGAAGTTCATTGAATGTTTAGATTAGATAAACGTAGCATGGAGAAAATCCCCAGTCATTGAACATATCAATAATATGATGAGTAAATTGAGATACCAATTTTTATCCATTTTCTACTTCTGTAATTGAAACAGTTTATTCTGCTGTCCACTTCATTTAAATGTTAGAGAAATCCTTCTTTTTAACAGTTTGCTTAGCTGTAGGAGCGATAGAGTGGGCGAAATCAATGGTAAGATATTTAAACTAACTCTAGCTTTGAAACTTCATTTCCATTCCAGTTCTATGAGATAAAAATGTCTTACGTTGCATTCTAATGGCTTTCTTTAACCACTGTAATTTAGTTTTATATAGTTTTAATAAACTATTCTTACGGAAGCGTGTTTTCTGCTTCATTTAATTAAGGTATATCTGTGCAGAGATGGATGCAAACCATATTTTTTGGAGGTAATACAGGCGTGATTGACAATACTGAATTGATAGTAAAATTAATAAATACTAAAACACTGTATTGCTGCCCCGAATGTTCAATGGTTTCCATAATATGGCGACGAACTACCGGAAAGCGACGGTGAAAATAAAATAGTATAGTAGACGTCATTCTGTTAAGCGGTTCAATAGTACCTACTACTCGCGTTGGGCTTTAGTTTTAATGTTATGAAGAAAAAAACAACAACAAAAACAATAATTTTGGGGAGGGGAGAGAGATGTTAAAAGATTAAATTTATTGCTATTATTTTTCAATTACCTCTTGAAACAGAAACATTTTAAGAGGATAGCTTCGGTATCCTTGCCTTTGTGTACGGTGAAGTTGGTTCTAGTATGATCCGTTCAAAATTCTTCTCTGCATACACAAGGTAAATAAAGTTTCCTCAAGCTGAAGAAGAGATTCAATACCTATTACAACGTCTGATTTAATTTTCATACGCTTTTGTCAAAGGAATTCAACGACACTGTTTGTGAAAACTTCGTTCGTGCCAATGGGAGTTTCTCAATTCGATTTATCCATTTGCAAATACATAAAGACTAGCATTTTTGCAGATAGTGGACGACATTGTGTTTGATATAGCTTGTGGATTGCGAAACATTAAGAAGGGAGACTCATATGCAGAGTGCCTCTCAGCCATCGCAGTAGACCTGTTGTTTGTTCTTACGTGACCCCCGGAGTGAAGGCGATACTTATAGGACGAATATATAAAGACGACGATGTGCGCTAGCATGGATGGTGTCCATAATGACAGAAATCTCTTTCACTCTACTGTTCCGCCATCACATACCGCTCACCGTCGCTTGTTCCTGCAACTCGATATATGCATCAATGAAACAAATGAAAAGAAATTATGGAAACAGGAAATGCAAGGTAGAAGATAAACTTACGGAAAAAGCAAGACCATGAAAAGTATTAAAGGCTAGCATGATCTCTATGGAATTCCAGATTGCCAACTCGGTACAAAGCTATGACTTAACAGAGGACTTGCCTTACTGTTGAATTTTAAAACAGTAATAATAATTATTTATTGCTAGACATCTCATTTGTATGAATAATATGTACATATACATATGTACATATATTGATTATCCATATGTTGATGCTCTAAGGCATGCTCTAAAACATTCCGTGAATTTCGAAAACATGTACAAAGTGTGCAGACACCACATTTTCTAGTACAATGTACAATAAGTTTCCTTAGGCACATTCCAGGCGTTTTAATTTGATTAGCAGTAAACAAAGAATGTTTTCGTTAGTGCTAGCTGTAGGTTTTTGACGTTGTCGGTTAACAAAAGTTTCTACGCTAAGGATTCTTTTCTTGTCTATAACTGTTATTGAGCAAAATTGGAAATCACTTATTAAATCTGGGGAAAAAGCCCTCATAAAGCATTGAAAAATCAAAGCCAAATCAGGATTTCTTTATAAAGCACTGCGCAAATGATTTCATAATCTTCCTGCCTAATTAATGAAGCACTTTCAGCTTTATACTGCGTGTGACTCCTTAGTAGGAGCTCTATTATCTTTTCATTATTGTCGTTAAATATTTGTATAAAATGTTTATTATTCGTTCAATTCAAGGAAAATTGATGAAATATGTAGCCACATCGGAAATGTGCAATTATATATTGATAATCCTTACATACATACGTGAAACATTAAATAATACTTATATCGATATAACATAAACACAAAATATAGGTATATGCCCATATTACAGCTCAGATGTTTAGTTATAATGATGGAGTTAAAAGACAAAATTTCCAATATCTAAACTTATAAACTTCAAGTACCAAACTAAAATTCAGTTTCCAAACATTAACATAAAATTAGCATGATAATACCACTGGTTTTACTACAGTTTTTAATTCCCTCCTTTACCTATACCATATTTGTTATTTAATCTCTTTTTCTACATTTCCTGTGTTACCTTTAAATAATTAATGAGTTACATATTATTTTATACTCGTATAAACTCATCTGTCAGCATAAGTTTTAAAAACACAGTGAATCATAAATAGAAGGGAAAATATTTAGAAATGGAATATGAGAGCTAGTTGACTGTATTCTGTATTTCGTTTGTTTCTTATTTTATGTGCACAGTTTTCACTATGTGTATGAAGTGAAATATAGAAACAGGTTTCGCGGTAAAATGCCTGAAAGGTTAAAAGCAACGTACAAGATACATCTGTACTTGTATGCAGTACATATTTATTTCTACTTGATTTACTTTTATTTCATGAAAATTATGTTGTTAATGAGAAGTTTTTGTCTACTGGAGAATTCGGATAGCCAGTGTCATCCTCCGTAGTCTTAGGGTAACTGGATTAGTTGGGAGAGGAGTCGGCACGGAAACCACACTTGGTTTACTGTACCTATGTCTCCAAGTGGGACATGCGCGGGGTGGAAGTATGAGACGACAGGAGACAGGGTGGCCGTCCCAAGGAGTTACGACAGTGCAGAGGATAGGGTCCCTACATTTCACTTAGGTGAACCCCCCCCCCCCAGGCCAGGACAACGGACATCCCACCCTATTGTGGTTCGGAAACTGGGTCCGGAGACCGGAAACCGTCCTAACGGAGGAGGTATTGGTTCACTCAGTGCATATCACGTTGTCATGCAACGCCGAGACATCCACTGACACTTCACTGAAAGAGACCACCAGTTGAGAGATGAAATGAAATGGTAATAGAGATGAGGGACAGGAAATTCGGGGAAAGTAATTAACCTACTCAGCGTTCACCTGGCGACCCGGAAATCCTCCGAAAAAAAACCATAGGTCAGGTAGTTCTGTCATGGAGTCGAACCTGGGCCTCCCGAATAAGGGGCACAGACAAGCTAGAGATAACTTGCTAGCCTATGGTTTCCGAAATCAAGAGCTCAAATCCGGCGAGGGCAATGGAAGTTTTTGGTGTAAAATCATGACTTCCTTCGGTAGGAAAGTAAAACTCGGAGCCCAATGGCACATAAAGAGCCTCAACTGATATCTCAGTCAGAGTGAGTTACCTGGATAAGGTTTTTCCGAGGGTTTCCCTTTTCCTTAAACGACGAATGTCGGGTAGCTCCAAGCTCCATGGACCCTGGACACATTTGAGCACCATTTCATCCATTTCATTCACTGTCCGATATAACATAATGTTGGAGGACGTAAAATTACGAGGAAAAAAAGACCCTCAATTGATGGAATGGCTCTGTGTGAAATAAAGCGTTTCTTCACGCCCAATATGGGATTGTACGCTGAGAAAAACAGCAGGTGAACAGGGCACATAAATAGAATCCCAGTTTCAATTTCGAATAGCCAGGGGCTAGAGAAACTTACGGGTAAGGTATTTCATTTATTTAGTAGCAGTGTTTAAAGTTCTTTCTTATTGCATTCGGTTCCATAGGGGTGGTCATTGATGGCCAGAAGTTGGCTTCAAGCTATTTACTCACACCATTATGTCAACAAAGAATGTAAACAACAGTGGTCAAAGGTTTCTCGCAGGTAATCACGGTCTGCAAACACTTAAGGGCTTGCGAGTGATGGGCATGGTTTGTTATTTGCGACGTTCCTGCCATAAATTCATTAATGGTTCAAGTATATTCATTTAATCTTAACTTTAATGCATAGAAATTCACATGTCGCTAATACATGAAATAAAATAATAAAATGGAAAAGACATTTGGCTTTAGACATCTCCTAAGACTAGATATCTCTCCTGTATTTTTCATTTATGGAAAACATTCAGGAAAAACCGAAAGAAACCATAATTGGCGAGGGAGATCCTCGCGAGATTTGAATGTCCCGCCTCCCTTTCACGAGTCCGCAAGTTGAAGGAGGTGCATATACATACTTGTACTATTATCATTATTAGCATAAACATCGCATATGTGCGGGCCCAAATCACCTTATTGTCGACGGGCCCTAAAACATCACACACTCACTCACATATGTGTGTGTGTTTTTTTTATTTTAATAATCCTTTATTCATCCACATGTTCCATTACATTTGTAATATTACATGTTCTGGTTTGCTTTGCTTCCAGGTTGATTGTTCATATTAACCGAAGTATTGAAACTATTGTGTTTTCAGATTGTGTTCACTCAGTCACTGTAGTCTTATAGAATTAATTTACAACCTATTTACTTATTTAGTTATTCAGCACTTTCTAGATTGATTGTGTTGACATATTCACTAAAGTCTCTTAGATATATTCGCACAAGTGCTGGTTTATGTACTGGCCACTTTCCTCCTTTCTTGTTTATTTGCATTCTTAGTTCTTCCCTTGGTCCTTCCATTTGATGCAGTCATACAGGATGTGATCTGTGGTTTCATCTCCTCTGTTGCAGGTGCATGTAGCATTATCAATTATGTTGAATCTCTTGTATTAGGCTTTCAGCCTTCCATGTTCTGTTAAAATGGCAGTGAGGTTTGTTGATATGTTAATTATTCGTTCTAATTGTTTTACTACTGTGGGAAAATATTGTTTTGTCTCTTGTCCTTTTAATATGTTTTGCCATTCTGTTTCCCATTTTTTGAGTGTTTCTTCTAGTATTATTTTCCTGATGGCACTTTTTGGGATTCTATTGTAGCTTTCTATGCTATTATTTGTTGTTGCTCGTTTCGCATATTTATCTGCAATTTCATTTCCTTCTATTCCTGTGTGGGCTTTTACCCATGCTATTCTTATCATCCATTCTTTTCTGTTTAATTGTTATAGTTTTTCTCTTACAGCTTCTATCAGTTGGTAATGATTTTTAGTATTGTGTAATGACTACAGTGTAATTTTGCTGTCCATATATATATTGCTGCTGTTTTCAAGTCAGTTTGTGTTGTTCTCATATTATCTATTTGTTCAACTGCCTTTAAGATTGTGTGTGCGTGCGTGTGTGTGTTTATTTTTAAGTAGAATAGAAATAAGAGCAGTGGAGTTTTATAAAATTGCTGATCCAACATTTGTATAATTTCGGCTTCCATTATGAGTTAAACGACTGTTACAATTTTAATTGCCTTTCTTGTTTTGATCTTATATAAGTAGTTGTTCTCCTTCCGTCGTCCACATCTTCCTTCCAGCAAAGCAATCAAAGTTTGTGTCGTATCTTGAGTCGATTTCAATCTAAGGACATCTCATTGCTTTTTACAGTCTGCTACATGGAAGCATTGTGGTACGTTTTCACAGCAACTCTGGTGAGTTCCATTTTAATGCGTAATATCAAACCAGATTAGTCGCGCTAGACTTCTTTCCTTTGTTACACTCCTTACAACAAGTTACTTATGCAATCATAGATTCTACAAAAAAGTAGCACCACTTTCTCAGCATCTTTGGAGGATGTAACGGGAGTTTTAATACCCGGTGAGTAAAATGTATGGAACAAAACCCCGCTGTTGCAACTCTATGAAGTAATATTTTTTAGAAAAATATATAAGATATCAACATGCTCTCACATTACTATGATTAAAAATAAAGGGTGTGAGGTATTTTTGTGTTAAATGGCAGCATTATCTTTTACTGCACTTCTCCAGGTCTCAAGTCTCAGAATTTACCAATACCCTTTAAATAGCAATTTAACTTATTAGTACCATCAGGCATGTGTACTGGAAGGCAGGTGGTGAATTACCTAAATCATGAATTTTCTGGAAAATGAATTGGACAAAGTGGAAGTACTGAATGGCCACCAATATCTCCTGACCTGAGCTCCTTGTGGGGATAATTTAAATGGAGGGTTTACAAGGGCATACCAAGAGATGTTGAAGTGTTAAAGCTGAGAATTGGGCAAGAAATGCAACTGGTCAGGCGAATAGTGTTGCTGGAAATATTAACTAATTTCAAATATAGACTTTGGCATTGTTTGGCGGTAAATGGAAGTGCTCAGATCCATTTAAGTGAATTCCTCGTGTGTTACAACACAGCACCACTAACATTGTTATGAGTGTGCTCTTTTGATTTAAGTTTCATTTGCTGTAATACCAGTTCTAAATAAAAGTATCTATCTGTACGTTCCAAGAGCAGACCCTCCAATAGAAAAAAAGGAACACTTGTCATAATGAAAACTTATGCTATATTCTCAATCATAGTAATATGAAAATTGTTTATCTTACAGCTTTTCTAAAAGTATCAGTTCACAAAATTATAACAACAAAGTTACAAGCATCGTTCCATACCTTTTACTCGCCCCGTAAACTGTTTAGAGCAGTATATTAGGCAGACTATAATAGTACCAGTATTACGATGAGCATCAAATGAATCCTGTATCAACCGATTTCTTTTTTTAAAAATTTACCGCACCATTTAGGACCTACAAACTGAGACATAAATCTCTGGCATCGGTAAACATGTTTGATATTTATTCTTCTGCAAATTTCTATATATCAAAATATTAAATTGTTAGCCAATAATTTTAAGAATAAACTATACATAATATCATATATAAGACATTAACATAAATGCCTGACTTTCTTTCACTAAAAGTGTTTCTGTAGTACATTCATGCGTGGCCGATCCAGTGAAATTTTCTTGGCACCTGAAAGCACCGTAACTGATGGCGGAGTTTGATGTTCAAAGCCCTTTAACTCCAGTGCCTGGATTTCTCATGCCAATAATTGACAATTATTACAATTATTGTAACTACAATAACCACATACATTCATCATGAACATGTTCGAAATGATGTCCTTGTGTCGCCTTATATCTTATATAAGATTATTAGATTACGTCCTTAATTGTTACTAAAAGAAATGCTTCCTCCGTGAAAAAATGGTAGGAAATATGCCTATAAATCGCATATCTCTCTTTTATATCTCTCATAAAAATCATAGATACATGAAGATTCCGTATGTTAGAATTATTATTATTACTATCATCATCATTATTATTATTATTATTATTATTATTATTATTATTATTATTATTATTATTATTATTATTATTATTATTATTATTATTATTATTATTATTATTATTATTATTATTATTATTATTATTATTATTATTATTATTATTATTATTATTATTATTATTATTATTATCATTATTATTATCATTATTATTATCATTATCATTATTATTATCATTATTATTATCATTATTATTATTATCATTATTATTATCATTATTATTATCATTATTATTATTATCATTATCATTATCATTATTATTATTATCATTATTATTATTATCATTATCATTATTATTATCATTATCATTATTATTATCATCATCATTATTATCATTATCATTATTATTATCATCATTATTATTATTATTATTATTATTATTATTATTATTATTATTATTATTATTATTATTATTATTATTATTATCATCATTATTATTATTATCATCATTATTATTATTATCATCATTATTATTATTATCATCATTATTATTATTATCATTATTATTATCATCATCATTATCATCCTTATTATTATCATTATCATGATTATTATCATCATGATTATTATCATCATGATTGTTATGATTATTATTATTATTTATCTATTTATTTATTTATTTATTTATTTATTTATTTATTTATTTATTTATTGCAATTATAACGTAACTAATACACTGTAACCGGCGTGCCATATTGTGCTGTACTCTCACAAACATACCAGCCATTTCTCCTTGGATAGATGAGCAGAAGGTCAAGGACCGCAATGTTCTGTACGGACTCCTGAGAACGAGGAAGATGTGTTACGGTGCACTGAAAACAATGCTGCAGTTTGTATTCGCACCATCGCTCGACAATTGCACCTAAGTTGTAACACTGTGGGAAGAGTTCTGCAGGAAATGTTTTTGCACTCTTTACATCTCAGTGGTCAAGTCGTAACACACTATTTCTGGATTTCGAGTTCTCGGGCGTTTCACGACCAGTATGGAATTGGAAGCTAAGAACGCAGAAGTTAAAAAGCATTCTTTTAAACGTTAAAAAAGAAAAACAGAAAGAAAAGGATTAAAAAACAAACAAACTATAAAAAATGCAATACAGAAGCTTGTGGTCTCATAGCGTATCAACCTCTGTGCATCGCAGATTAATTGTTAACGGATTAACACTCACAAAGAGATGATGAAGGCACAACCAGTAAGAAACGAGTAGTGCAGAGCATGCGATTCTCCGTAATGCATGTGCAAATAAACGTTCTGTGTAAATTAATCAAAATAACCATCTGCTTTTAGTTCAACATTTGGATTTCTCCAAAATACAGGTCAACTTTGGTAATGGCTTAGAAATTTTAGAGATCACCAAGTAGTTGCTCTGGAGAGCATGAGCGAACGTTAACATTTACGGGATATTCTTTGTTACTGGATTAATTTTCAATACTTCTTGAAGTCGTAAGAAGTTATTGCTTTTGTTTGCTTGTTTGTTTGTTTGCGCGCGCGTGTGTGTGTGCGCGTGTGTGCGCGTGTGCGTGCGTGTATGTGTCTTCCGGCTTTTTAGAATCCGACTGTTGCCTTGGACTATCGTACGCTGCATATACATACAACGAAACGTGTAGATCTGTAATGGAAGTTAAACTAATTAGATGTTCAGTTTGTGGAGGTAATGTATCGATGAACGAAATGGTTCCACAAAGAAGGTTGACTGTATAATTCGGTTTGCGAATGTAGAGGTGTGTGATTTCAACATGCGTTGGTTTGAGTTTGTGAATGAAAAGATGTTATTGTTTGTGAGAAATCACGACTGCATTTGAAATAAACGAAGCTTCTAAGTACAGAAAAATAGTGTTATCACGCGGTTTCCAACTGTGAAAGAGGTACATACGAGTGCCTTTGCAGTGATGAGTTTTCTACCTTCGTGCCTGGGAATATAATTTGTCAGAATACTGATATTAAAATGCCTTACTGTTTCGTGATCCTCCTCGTAAGAGACTCCCGGTTAGCAATTACCAAATCGATCGATTCTTGCACTAAAGTATTCAGGAGTTCGCCTTAGTTTCCTGGCCTATACGTAGTTGTTATATACTGAAGTTTTAGACCGTCTTTAATGAAACATTCCAAGGTGGCTTTAATCATCATCACCGTCATCATGGCTGTCGTTTATTGGTTGAGTAATAAGCATTTTATTTTAACTTACTAACTATACTTTCCCTACTGCTAACCTATACAAGTAGTTCTAAATGTGGAAATTGGAGGGTGCTCAGCAGCCTCTGCATCCTTAAGTCCTACTAAGAATCTTATGAATGGAACACTGAAAGAATACTTAAGCTTGATCCCACCCATGTCTTTAGATCGAAACTGGGAGCACTCCATGGCCGGGAACTAGATATGCCCCACTTTAGCCTATAACGCCAAGGCGTAAACTGAGAAACTTTCCATTTCATTTGAAAATTAGCTATTGTGATTTTACCAAAATACTCATTTAAAAGTCTCTAAATATAAAGGAAAACCACTTTCAGAAAAAAAAAAAAACTTTATGTGTGAGTGTCTGTCTAGGTCTGGTTGTCTCTCTATGAATGATGGTTTTTTTTTATGTCCTCCAACCTTAAGTCATAACGGAGGTTGAATGAAATGGGTGAACTGATGCTCAAATGAGTCCGGGGTCCATGGAGTTTAGAGTTACCTTACATTCGTCTTTCAGGATAAGGAAAAACCTTATCCAAGTAACTCACCCTGACTGAGATTCGAACTCGGGACCTCTTGAACGTGAGGCAGGCACGCTATGTGATGGATTTGACTATATCTTAGCCCAGTATTTGCAAGAAGTGTGCAATAAAATTAACTGGAATAACATGAAACAGATGGGAGAGTAAACTTCTGGAAGTGGAAAATTGGTTGGAGAAAGTCATTGAAATAACATAGTATTTATTCTTCAATGCTATATGAATAAAAACATACATGTAAAGAGTATATAACATTATTTGCATTTTATCTGGTGCCGTTGCAACTTTCATCGACCTAGCGTGCCTTCTATAAAGAAGGTGATGATCTTTGCAGTGATATCAAGTACGTATATGGAAGTTAGAAACGTGACAGGATCCAAAAACGGAAAGTGCACGTGCGTCCTTCTACAACAGGGCGACAGTTGTGTCCCTGCCAACTGAACACAATAAAGGGAAAAGTAAAAACAACTAGACGTCCACAGTACGTCAGTGGGCGTAGCACGCCTCGTAAAAGCGTTTTGCTATCGCTTGCTCAGAGATTTATGACGTTCTCGTTACGAGCAAAACATCATTTCCAATCTTGGCCTCGTGAAACATCTCAAGGCTCACTGTTCAACAGACTTTCTGAGCTTGGGTTGTGCCATTAGCTGTAGTCTTGTGAAACAATATTAATTTTTCATTAAATTCATATGAAAAATCAATGAATCCTAATGTTGTTATATATCTTAACATTGCAGTAAACCATAAGAATTAAAATAATCATTCCCATGAGTACGAATTATTGAAACTAAAATTGATAAACATAAAGCCCCTTCACAAGCAGCAAAAGACAATATACATATAGTTATATATAATATGTGTATATAGTTATATATGTATATATAGTTATATACAATTCTCCACTAATTATCATCATATAGTAATATAAAATAAAAATGAAATTAGAACAATGAATTCTGATCTGAATAATCTTATTAATAAATGCTTACCCTTAGATGAAAAAACTCATAAACCACAAAAAATATAAAATAAAATATTATTAACATTACGTTTTAATAGTTTAATATAAAACATTGGTCTTGTACACCAAAGGTAGGTCTTACTTTTAAAACTTCAAAGGATAGAAATTCTTATCGTCAATTTCCCAAACTAATATGTTATATTAAACTATCCTTCCAAAGTAAAACCGCTTCAGTACATTCTTGATCAGCTTTGCTTCCATGCTGCAACATCGTACATTTGTATTTCCTCCATTCAAAACTGGCAAACATAACCATTATTGAACTATTAAATACCCTAGTTTTTGAAACAGTAATTCATATGCAGACATGAAGTATACCAAACAGTTGGTCATACTTCAATTTAACCATTCAAATCTTACCTTGCTTCCTTTTCGTTTGCTAATATTGACTTACGATTTAATTTATGCAGCACTTAAGTATGAGTTGTAACTTATTGCTTTTATTTATGTTCAACAGGCAGACAGGGATAATAATCGCTAGTTTACCATAAATGATAATGTTGTTGACCTTGTTAAGCACTATAGTTCTAAACTATCACATATTTTTCTCAATAGCATATTTGATTTTTCAAGGTAAGGTATCAGAAGGCTCTCAGATGAGACCGTGTATAATAGAGGGGGCCGTGATGAGGAAATCGACAACGTGGTTGACAGGGATGGAAAAAACACTTATTTTCGAGTAACAGTTATAGATTGTGGTTACCTTCGTTAACGGTTACATTAAATTGGCTGTCAGTAATTATCAGCACGACTAGTTGCAGTATGAAGACCAGTTACAGTACTAATTGCAAAATGTTTTAGTACCTGCTTCTGCATTCTTGTACATAAGCACACTGAGTTTACAGGTAATCTGCTCCTAAATATGCTCCTAAATATAAACCTGTCGTAATCTTTCAGAGCAAACGGAAATGTAACATTATTGTCAAAGTTCAAAATTTTTGAAATTAAGCATATATCTTGAATATTCTCCTGGAGAAGAAAAACAACACTGGCAAACATTACAATAATTTCAGCAGATATTTTCAGATGCTTGCATAGTTATATGCATCAAAACAGATTATTAGGTAATTTGCTTGCTAACTGGTAGATTAAATCGACATTATCACTTATGATCTCCTGTATAACAGGTAAGGTTCTGTATGAAGCCATCCAAACTAGGCTACCGTTTCGTCATTGCAATAACGATTGCAGGCTAAATACTTACTTTCTATTCCTAACTTTTGAACTCATTATTGGAAAACTAGTTACTTTTGTAAGTGGTACATTAAGGTAAATGTCACATTGTTTCTTGCATTCACTACTAGTGTGAGTAGATCAACTCTATATAGTTTAGGCAGCACCGTGACTTAGTGGTTAGACAGCAAAATGTGAGTTGTGGTGGACAAGACGGCGCAGGAGCGGATTTTCTCCGAGAACACATAAAGGATAACTCCTGAAGGTTCTACTTCAAATATACCTGTCCATAAGTTTCCTTATTGGTAGCGTCCGGTTAAGAAATGTACTATAAAGTCAAGCAAACTAAAATAAAGCTAGATAAAAACACAGATAAACGTAAGTACAAGTACTGCAGAGGAAAACAAACAATGGAGAAGCATGCAGAAGAAATTCGGTAAATAAAGAAAAAGGATTTAAGTGTGAAAGAAAGAACAGGAAGCACAAAAAGCCCGCTAATTAACTGTTAGCTCTGTGTTGTATTTACTCATACTGTCAACACGACACGATGAGCAAGAAGGTAGGGACTAAACCGCGGAGAGTGAGCGCTTTTTATCACAAGTCCCTTAAGGAGGTTCAA
Source organism: Mantis religiosa (assembly GCA_030765055.1). Taxonomy (NCBI): domain Eukaryota; kingdom Metazoa; phylum Arthropoda; class Insecta; order Mantodea; family Mantidae; genus Mantis; species Mantis religiosa. Next base: position 126,090,597 of record CM060954.1, read on the forward strand.
TTTGCACCACAAAAACCAGAAATAGGGCAATACGAAACGAGGATGTAGACGCAAACCTTGGTGGTCGTCGCTAACGCACAATTCGACATACCAACTCTAAAATGTACTCCATCAGTTGCATTTCAAACGCATATTAAATTGTATCACATTTCATTGCACTTGAACAAAATCTACTTGCGCTCACATGAATTTCACCGAGCGGGATGGCATAGGTGGTTTCGTCTATGGCCGCATTCGGGAGGCCGGGTTCGATTCCCGTGGCCGACCTACCTGACCTATGGGTTTATTTGGAGGTTTTTCCAGGTCGCTAGGCGAATACTGGGTAGGTTAATTACATCTCCGAATTTTCTGTCGCTCCATTTCATCTCCACTATCATTTCATATCATCTTTCATCTGGTGGTCTCTTTCAGGGTGTCTAAGCATAGCATGGCGGGATGATATGTTCTGACGAAAACTACTTCCTCCTCCGGTAGGTCGGTTGCCAGTCTCCGCTCCTCTGCTGGGACCGTGACCGCCAGCCAGGGACTTTAGGGGCTCGGATCGCTTGCCTTTGGAACCATTAGGGCTCGGCTGTTGGGGGAGCGAGTTCGTTGTCCTGGCCTGTCGGGCGCAGCCTCTAAGTTGTCTGTCCAATAAACGCAAGTGCAGGTTGGCCGCTTCCTTTGACGATCCCTTATAATCGTTTTACAACATAGACCCTCCTTCTGCCGGCCCTCTCTGCAAGGTTGCAACCTTTTAACATAACCGTCTCTTTCTAGAGCCTCTTTATTTGTCTAAACAACACCTACACTTCACATTGTGAAAAGACTGGGTTTTTTACGAGAATCAATATAAGGCACTTGGAAAATATCGTATTCCTATTATTATTATTGCCATTGTTACTAGTACTACTACTAGTACTACTACTACTGCCACCACTACCATAACTGTTGTTAAATTTTCTACTTAGCATGTAAGGATTTTCGTAATTATTATAATCAGTGCTATTAACTCACGTGGATATGAGTGCCTCATTGCGATTCTCCATCACTCTCAGAGTCAGCGGTAATGATGAACCTGCTATCGTTAGACTGCTGATACCGACGAATGTATTTATCCTCTACTTTCTTTCCAACCTGCACACAATTTTTCCACAGTTCTGCATCGACCCCTTCTACGCAGCTTCTCAACAATTTGCAGACGCTTGCGCTGAGTGAAGGTGTTGCATTTCTCTTGCGCTCTTCTCTCTTCAGTTCCGACCACACCATTTCTATCTGGTTGAAACAGCAGTGATACGGCGGCAACCTTAAATCTTCGTGCCCATGTTTACGAGCGATGTCGTCAATCACATAAGCCTTGCCCAAATTTGTCTTTTTAATTTCTACCAGGAGTACAGCTTTAATAGGCAGAGGTTCAGGTATTTCAGTATTATGAACCCTCATCGACATTGTAGGAGTTCTATATTTCGAACGCGAATGATAGCTAGCATTGTCCAAAACAACTATACAATTTTCCATTCATTGGCAGGTTTTTCATAAGCCTACCATCTTCAAACAGTTCTTCAAACACTGCTGCATTCATGTCATCGTTACTATCGGTCATTGCATGTTTTTTGCCGATAAGAAATGGCAGTCTTTTACCCCTCCCCCCTCGGCACTCCCAGCATGAAGCACCATAATCCTTTTACCCTTCGACACAGGGACAGGTAAGGTGCAGGCACAGGAATCGTCGTCCCATCCTTTTCTCGATATGTCATTGGTATCATACCAGGCTTCGTCTAAATAAATTATCTTGTGTCCATTATAGCGAAACTTCCTTAGTTTTGATATATATATAGTGTCACCCGGGCGTTGGAACACCCTGTGGAAGCAGCTGAGAGCGGAAGACAGGGGAGGTCCGTGTTAGCCACGCCTCCGCCTCGTCCGTCTTATAGTGGTGACAGGGATGGCTGGGGAAAAAAAAACATGATTGTGCGGTGTGTTTCTCTTCCACCTGTTCTGGAAATTACGGGATCTTTCAAACTTCTGGAATCTTCCCTGGGAACAAGAAAAGCCGAGAAGACGGCGAGATGCCTATAAAAAGGGCTGCAGCTAGTCAGAAGTTTAGTGTGTGAGTGAGGACAGTTCTTGGTGTAAGAAGGCAGTGTTAGTCAGTGACGTGTTAATGAACGAAAAGATTGTGCAACGGAAAACTGTACGTAACTGTGTATGAGTATCGGAGTTGATGTAATCGCGAGTACAAGTGAAATTGTAACGGACGAACTGGTGAATTGTAATTGTGTGCATTACGTAATTTTATGTAGTTGGCAAGTGTTTAACTGTAAGTCGGTGGAAATAAAGAACATTTTTGAGTGGTGAAATTGGACTTTTCATTTCACGAACCCACAAAGTCACAATATATATCGTGAAGCTACAATTCTGCTGGATTCCAATATAACCCTTCTCTTATTTAAAGTGCGCTATTTGAAGCACAGCTTCTTTAGAAGACCGCGCAAAGTGCAGCGTCCATAAGGAAAATCACAAATTTCTTGCAAATGTGCAAGCAATTCATCTGGGCGCTGTCCATTTTGCATAAAAATTATACATTTATCGGCAAATTAAATTACATGTGAAATTATCCACCTTAGAGAAACGTTTCCTTTCGTTTACACCTTTGGTCGGCGTCTTGGTATTTCTTTCGTCACAATTTTTCTAACTGTATTTCTGTGAATACCCAGACGTTTTGCACTTCACTACATGAACCCTTACCAAGATTATTTTTCACCACATACTTATATGTGTTCAAAACAAACGCTTGCATTTGCTTAGAAACAGTTCCCGTTATAACTTTGTTCTTTGAGGCTTCTCCACTAACACAACTCGGCCCAGCAACACTTTCCAATTCATTCACGCTATTGTCTATTGACTGAAAGTTATCTACTACTTCATTTGCATTTACCACTGTATTTCCCTCCCACGGTCTCCACAAGGTGACACACAACGAACTACTGCACGTAATGAAGCAGATCAACTGGAAGTTGGAAGTTTGGCAACTGAGACTCCACGTGGAGGAAACATGCAAATGTCATTTTCAGAAAATCAGGGTTGCTATTGGTCCTCAACGACAGTGTTCCATTTCTGAAGTGTGGAGATAGATATATGACGGTTATTTGTGGGCGGTAGGGTCCGTTTCCTTTGAGTCTCAACTGCACGTGCATTGACTATACAGACTAAACTGTAGGGACCCTGCCCTCTGTACTGTCGTGGCGCCTTGGGTCAGCCGGCCTCTATCTCCTTCACCCATCATTCCTCCCTTGAGTGCCCCCACTTGGGGGCATAGGAACAATGGGCTCAGCATGGTGGCCTATGTACCGAATTCCGTCCGTAATGAAATCCCCCACATGAATTTCACCACATACTTTTTGAAACACTGTTCATTCAAAAGCTTATTCTTGTCTACTTATAGCTGATCCAGAGTAACTGTATACCGTATTTAGTAAATGTATAAGAAATATGAATAATCAGATTTTTAAAAGCTAATTGCTAATCGCCATCACGTAGAGGGCTAGAGCGTTGTGCTTTGATTCCTCGCCACGGAAGGCACCCGGGTTCGACCCCACCTCCGGGGTGCGGGTTTTGAGTCCCGGGTATAGGATCGGTGTCCACTGAACATATTGAGGAAATTGAGGGGCTACGATAGGTAGCGAATCCTGGTCTAGAAAGCCAACTTTCCGGCTGCGGCTGCCGAGGTGCTAACCACATCTCCTCCCTGTATCGATTGGATGATCGTCCACCTTTGCCTTCCGTACGTGGACCTGAGGTCGGCTGTCCGGTTCGTCAGGCTCAGGCCCACTTTGGGCTGTTACGCCATGGGTTATATTATGTTTTAATCACTGTGTAGGGCTTGAAGTCATTGCATAATCGACGAACTACTTACCCAAACTATCCTTTAGCACTGAACGTTTTCTGTATTTCTTTTTATAAAATGGCTCTAACAATTTTGATTAAAATAACATACATTTCAGATATTAGATGACATACAAAATGTATTACCTTGCGAATAAATTTGGAAATAATTTTGTGTAATTTAAAATAACCGGTAAATGATAACAGATAAAAAAAATTCTCCCTTATGTACATCAGCCAATTTCAAGATTTTGATAATTCTTGTTGAAAATATTTTTATTCTTGTCATTATTTCAAAGTGCTGTCAGTATTTGGTTATTTTTCGGAAAGGGTGTGCAAGTTTAGTTCAGCAAGCGACTCTTTTTTAAATTTATTATGTTTGCTTCACTGCATTGTATATTTTTTGTACCTTTAACAAAGGTTTAGCAAAGGTTTTTGTCTAATAAAATAAAGTTGATAGCAAAATGAACTTCTCCAGGAATAGCTTATAGAGGTTATTTAAAAATAAACGATAGTGGTTGGATTAAGCCATATCAATAACATTGAATATTTTAAAAAGACCAAAAGTAAAAGTGCTGTTTTATTACTATTTTATATTTAGAAGTAATATAAAAGTATGCAAAAAAATTATTTCACCCCCCTCTCGTTTCTAACGGGGAAAATGGGATGTTAGTTTCAATATTACAATATGCTAAAATGAACGAAATATTTCAGTACCATTTGTTTATAAATCTCGCTGTGATGTGTTACATGGTTGAATATGTATTATCATTGGTGATGATCATGATTGGGTGTAAGGAGTCAAATGGCTCCTTATAAAACGAAGTGCTTATTAGCAAAATTGCAAAGGTTTACAGAACGTTCATTTGGAGGGAATTTTCTTGGCAGCAGGAAGCATGCTGTTATGTATCGTCCGTTTAACTCAAGCACATAGCTTTCTCATGCAAATTACAAATAATAACCACACAGCGGAGTAGTGTCAAGGTTACACGTAGGTCAGAGCACCGCTGGAGAAGGGACCCGCACACTTTACGTCAGACACATCAATGCTAGGAGGTTATCAGCCGTCACCTGTCTGTTTTCCTGCGTCCACGGGTAAACCCTGGCATACACTACTTTAACTTACGAAATATTTTCCTTCAGAATTGCTTTGGACTAGGGAAGTATACACACATCGTACATAGGTTTGATGTATGAAGAGCACAATGTTTATTATGTCAGCCATGAACAGGACTACTTTACTTAGCTATTCAAATTGGTGGAAGTAATGGCATCCTCTATAGTTTTCTGAAGAGTTGGCTCATGCTGAATAGATTTATCATCATCATCATCATCCTCATCATCATCATCATCATCATCATTTTTATGGACACTTAACTGCTGTAGTTTTTAGTATCCCACTCTACATCAAACGCGGAGACTTCTTTATCACGGTTGACATTTTGTTTCCTGTCGGCTTTATTTCCCACCCTAGGAAACCATAGTAAGGATGTTTGCGCCCTACAAAATCCATTACCCCCCATCGTGTTTGAACCCGGGATCTCGGAAACCATAGACTAGCTGTTTGCCCTAGACCACGGAGGTCTACTGTTAAGGTTACTAAGCTTATTCTAGCCCGAAGATAAGTGGTTCTCAAACTGTGAAGTACAGGCATCTATGCAATTACATAGTTCTTACATAGAAGCATAATTTATAACTTTCAATCCTAGGCGTAAAATGTTCAAAATCCGATATTAAAATAAACGAATACACGTATGTATTAATTTGAGTGCATTTGATATGAAGTTTTGGCAAGTAGAGTATATTCATAGAAAAGTAATACGATAGCTTTTAAATGTTGTTCAGTAAATAGAGATTTTTAGGTTTTTGGAACTCAAAATAAGTAAATGAATATTTATTGCACTAATTTGAAATAATTTAAATAATTTAAAAACTAATTAATAATATGAGGCGGTGATTTACTTCAAAATTAAGCTGACTGAATGTTGCTTGGTGTTTCAATTCATAATGTTTTTGAATGCTGTAGTTTTAGCACAACAGTTTAATGGGTATGTACACTATATCACTGGGATGCTTGCCTGAATCTATGGAGTACGTGGTAAGCGTGGTAGGAGTCTGCCACGCATTCAGGTTGTTTGGAGTTCGAACTTCGGTCAGTTTTTTTTTTTTTTTTTTTTTTTTTTTCATGAAAGATGAATATATGATAACTCTAGTCATTATGGACTCTGGGCTCATTTGAGCATCGTTTCATCCATTTCGTTCATTGTCCGTTGGAGAACATTAATTAAAAAAAAATAAAAAGGGTCACTGGGTTGCTTACTAGCTACTTGGAAATTTTCACTCATCCGTACATTTCTGAGTGGGCAATCATCCTGACCACCGATATTTATTTATCTGCGTTGCCAACAAATAACAATGAGGAGATCTAAAGCTACAGTTAACTCTTAACGATGTGATGCTTGACTAAACATCGCTATAATATCGTTACTCACTTTATGCATATCGTGTGATTTTGCTCACTACTGATAAACATTTAACAAAAAAAAAAAAAAAAATACTTATCTTCACTCTTATAATACCAAAAATAAAACATTACCACAAATCTATATATGTTAATAAAAAGTAACCGACAAAAATGGCAGTGTGATGGGAATTAAACTGTATAATAAATTACCTATAACATTAGAAGCATTAAATGGCACTATATTTAAATGACAACAGAAAATACTTCTTGTATTAAAATGTTTCTTAGTCTTAATGAATTGTAAATAGCAACGAAAACAAAAACCCTACGCCTTGCTCTTTATCAGTGACCCTAGCCTACCTTTCAGGTAATGGGGCAAAGGACAGTTATTTGTGCTAAAGTGGACTAATAACTCGGACAATTGCAAAGCTGCTCTTCAGTGTAAAACTATACATTCCGTCCTAAGAGGGAGGATTTTGCGCGTATTTAGATAGCAAATCCAAGCAATATGGAACGCTATACGAACGCCGAAACGACGAATATGGTTGTGATGTATGGAAAAGCTGAAGGGAGGTAACGAACGCACCATTAATTTACTTTCATTAAAAATATTAATTGTAAAAATAGTTACATCAATTATAATATTTATTTGTTTAACTTCAGAGCATTTTGTTATGATCTTAATTGTATAATTCTTTCAACCACTTACTGTAAATATCAACAGCTTCCCTTTAAGTTACAAATGCTTTATTTAGTATTGTCAAACATATGAAATAAAATACCGGTCTCACTGCATAAGGCATTTAGTTTTGGTTAGTTTATCTACAATTCTTTGATGTTGTTTTCTGTTTTGTTTATCATTTAGTGCTTCCATCCTCAACCTCACTAACATTAACTTCTCTCTAAAAGGTATAAGTTGCATATGTCCACCAGCTTATTTGCAATCATGGACTGCTATAACGTAATTTTGGAACACGTTAAACACTCATAAGCAATAATTAAGTAATAGCTTCGTTATTGCGTTTTCATAAGCCAAACAAATTCTTAATAATAGCAAGCAAGCTACTGCGGAGTATGCCGGTATGTTTACAAACAGTTACAGCACGCGGCACTACGTGTGACCTATACCTGCGGACTCCGATAGCATGAGGCACACGTCGTCGTTCCTGTCACTGCCTAATCGACACTCGTTCTGGAGCAATGTGTCAAATAGAAGCTGAGCAACTGCTTCTATATGTTCGGTGTCATTTTGAAACATCCTGCATATATAAAGTCAAAGTTCATAGTTGAAATACAGAGTAGATTGATAGTTACGGAGAAGATTCAATGTATCCGCTTTCAATCGGAACATGCAGTCCTGATGATTTTGTCATTCTGGACATGTTGAACCGAACTAACTTCAGATAGTTTATTTACAAGAAGAAGTAGAAAAGACATCATTATTAAATGATGAACTTTTTCATTAAAATTGTAATATATTATAAATAAAGATTTGGGCTACAATAAAGCTTAACTCTGTGACCAGTACCTTTTCCTCCAGTGTGACATAGTTTTAGAATGAGTCCCGCTTCGTATATAGTTACATCTAACAATTTATCGAATAACAAAGTAGCATTCTGGCATAACTGAACTATTTATTGTTATAATCACCTAAATTGAAGAACCAGTTTGCAAAATATTCCACGTGTACTTCATCTGCAACAATCGGATGCACATATAAACCTTCTTGTATCAGTTTTCTTCTTATAGTGTAGGTAAACTATTCCTAACTCTTGAACTGCATTTAAACTGATGTCAGTCTTAGTATCCTTGTGCGGTGTAGGTCAAGTAGAAGACGGGATGGGACCTAATTGTTTTCCATGACTACTTGGTGACAGCTAGAAGTGACCAGCGGGCGTTTGTTTGCAGTGGGGAGCAAGGTACATGGTAGAGTAGATGTAAATAGCAGACCTGCCCAGAGGATAACGCGCGAGATAGGGCTAAATGCGTCCCTAAACAGAGCGAGATGGTTATCGGCAACTCTTTCGGTCGCATTCCCGGTATCCACTCACTCTGACCATGGTATGTTCCTTGGTTTTCCCTAGTCGATAAAGCGGAAGTTGCGGTGGTGTCTTTTAGCATGAATGTCCTTTCTCTCCCATTTCCCCTCATTTCATCTCTCTCTTTCGTATTCCAGGTTGATTCCGGATTGAATGTTGGTTGATGGCAGGCAGGTGGCACTGACATTTATAATTTGGAACTTTTTTCGTCAGTGAATCAGAGAATAGCCGTCTGAGTTCCACTGTTGGATCGAGCTTTTCCCGGTTTCCGCTAGAGGGCAGCCTATGGACTGTTGTGGACTACGCCACGGAGAGGATTCGTCACACAGGTCCAAACTTGGTCTATTGTACCTATGCTGTTAAGTGGGACACCTCGGGATTAAGGATCAGGCGAGAGGAGAGTGAGGGCGGCTGTTCTAAGTAGCCACTCCCCGGCAGGCCAGTACAACCGGCATCCCAGCCATCGTGATCCTGAAACGGCTCAAACCATCCTATCGAAGGAAGAAATGTTTACCAGGATCATAGCATTCTACCATGCAACGCTGAGACACCCGCCGACACTCTAACCTTAAAGAGAGCCCCAGATGGAGATGAAATAGGACAGGCAATTTGGGTGGTGTAATTAACCTACCCAGCATTCGTCTGGCGACCCAGGAAACCCCGAGTCATATAGGCCAAACACGGGAATCGAACCCGGGACTTCCGAATGCGGGCCATAGACGAAACCGCTTGAGCCAGAGTTGGGGACACTATGACTCAGTCTCCAGCCGGGGGGTCAAGGCCGTAACAATTGGGGAACTCCACGCATCCGTTATCTGCACTGTCCGGTCCTGCTTATCTCTTACAGATCCTTCATCTCATCCATTCCTCCTGGGTATGTGTGCATAAATGATCCCTCGTTGGTAGAGGTAATAGTTGTTCCCTTCGTTATAAAATGCACCTATTCTGTCCTAATTATAGAGTTAATGTGGTGAATTAATTTTACATTACCCACAGATGCGAAGAAAGCTATCTTAGGAACAATTACCTCTTTAAGATGATGGAGCTTTAATTAGGAACCTTTAAAAGATTGTATGTTTCTTTCAGCTTGGAGTATATACAGCATGGATCTTAAAATAAAGATAAAATCAAATACACATATAACTTGATCTGTACGGTTTCAGTTCATCAGGTTCTGTCTATACTGCATTGCCATAACTGCAGTTTGAACTATAGATCTGCCGGTCTCAGTCCGGTTGCGTTAAACCACTGAACTACATTTAGTGTAACATGCCAGCATGACATTTAAGTTCTTCAACTTCCAGTTTTTCAGATAAACCACAACATGTTTACATAGTCATATGGGGTTAATGGCGACTTACAACTTTGTAAGTACTTTACAGTCACAGGTTTTTAGTTTCGCTGATACTGGGTAAATCAATGGAAATTGTTATTCCACACTCATCCATGTATTGGCATAAACTAATTAGTCAGATCTTGAATTTTCGTTTGCAGATGTTAGTTCTGTTTATATTCATAACATTTTACGCAAGTGAGAAACTAGAAAAAATAGGTATAGGCCCATTTACACACAATAAAAGTTATGTGAAAGAGTTTTTCTATATAATTGGCCCTTCTTGAAGTATTCATATTGTGTATTTTTATTTTTCAAATTTAGATGTGTCATCTAACGGGATATTTTCAGTACGGCAATTCTTGCAATTATTTTATTTATATATTTTGCTTAGCTGGTGAAATGAGATGTTGAGCGTGTTTTTGTAATTTTATGTGAAATAATTTATAGACAGTTATTAAAATTAATAAAATGTAACTCTTTAAATCGATAACTTAACAGATTTGAATTACTAAATGGTAAAGATATTTCCCAAATGATATTAGATGTCTTTTATGCAAAGCAACAATAAAAACCATCGTTAACCTGATTTTTGTCCAAGATTCATCAATCTCTTTTGAGAAGTGTACCACTGCTGTCAATTGAGTACAGGACGGCAGTGACAATTAGGATTGATTGCATATAATACAGTAACTGATGTTCGGTTAAGCTTAACTTTGCTGATATAATTCTTATCGCAGGATGATGCGTCAACCTTATCGTGGTTCAGCGGCTGCGACTGACGGCCGCTAAGGCAAGAGCATTCAAACGAAGGTTCTGCAGCTGTCTCATCGATGTGTAATTAATCTCACTCTCAGAACATCTGGACAAGACATTTGTGACCGGCGTACATACTCATGATTTATATTGATGCGATTTGTGATTATGTCACTTTGGAAATTATAGATGATTTGATACGGTGAGAAATTTACGGTTACCTTGCTAGCAGTAAGATTTTGTAGCACTTCTGATATGATGCGTTTACATACCTTTTTCTATCCACTCTAAAACACTTCACATGAAAAGCCTTTGCTTCAATGTGCCTTTAAATCGAAAACTACAAACATAACGATTTCGCAGGTATAAAATGAATACAGTGGTTGTCTGCTTCACGTGCAAGGGGTTCCAAGCTCGAATCTCGGTCAGGGTGAGTTAGCTGGGTAAGTATTTTGGGGAATTTCCCCTTATTCTGAAAGATGAATTCGGAGGATAACTCTAAGCTCTATGGACACTAGGCTATTTGAGCAACAATTCACCCACATCATTCAACGTCCGATATGACAAAGTTGGAGGACGAATATCCAAGTAAATAAATAATAAAATAAATAAATAAAATGTAATATAATAATAAAAATACTGTGATTAATTTTAAAACGCGGATCGCTATTTGTCCGTTTTGAAATTCCATTCTCTTTACATGGACATAAGAAAACGAAAGGAATAGTGGGTTTCAAATTAAAAAAAGAATAATATAAGTACTTACTTCAAAATTTAGGCCAATAAAAAGGATTATATCGGATATTCGTAAAGCCTCAAAAAGTGTAATTGAGAAAGCTTCTGTGCTTTAATTAACTGTGCATTTTTCGATAGTAAATTCTTCTCCATCCCTTATGATTTACGAAAAATATAAATGAGGAGGATTTCTTGGTTATTATTATTTTAATTGGCACATAAATATCTTAAAAATTTGTTATTTTGAATGCTACAGCCAATTTTGAGAAAATCGTAAAAGAAAGCACAGCCTCCATGTAAAGATTAGTTAGAGATGAAATACTCGTGAAAACTTGTATGATGCATTCTGGTAAGTTGGTATGTAACCGACCATTTGTTCTGAGTTATGCTATTTGTCCATGGACTCACAGACACGGACATTTTTCTAAAAACGTTTGCCTACTTTTTCTGAATTTAGGAAATACAAGTAATATTAAGATTAAAAGTCATTCAAATTGGAATAAGTGACAAAATATTAAAACCGTTTGTGGAGTAGGCACCTCCGTGGTTGTTATAGGTGTAAATATTTGGTATATTTGACATGCTCTTCACTCGAAATAGTATGAAACTCCCTTTCTCGGCAGTAGTGCTTAGCTTGAAGTCTCTTTTGCGATCGTTCTTTTTCTTTTCTTTTGACTGCTTAATGTGTCTCTCTAGATAATCTCCATCCAGTCCATTTACTCTAACCATTTGTTTTGATTCTCCTTGGAGACAGTGCATCATCTCGGTCTGGTCGCGTCGTTTCTTTCTATACAGGGCTACATTTAAGTTCCTCATCTTGTAAATGCATTTAATGACACACATTTTTGAAAAGTATTATGTGGATTTAATTGAGTCATCGATATAAATGTATGCATAAATAGTTTCCTTTCACATTTTGCTGTCAATTAAAGATGGGTAAAGGAAGCGTAATTACTAATTAATAATACTCAAATGTTTAAAAGCGAGTCGCTGGATATTAGCCTCGAAATTCCCGAGTGTTTCTATGACATTGCGAGAAGTAATAGTGACAGCACATTAAAAATGACTGACGTCACAAAAATATTATTTAAGCAGTTTTTTTTTGAAGATATCCACATTTTCTGAGCATTGCTCCATTCTTTATGGTTTGCCATTGGTAGTAAGCTATACGAAATTCCTTCCAAGTGAAGACATATTAAAGACACATATTGCATTTATCATATAACGCATTTTAATTAAAAAAACTTAGTCTTTTGGAGAAAATTAAAATTTACAAAAGATTTTCCATCTAAGACTGGTGTAGGGTGGAGAAATATCTTCATTTTTTTCATATTGTTTCTTTGCTAAATGCTGTAGTTAAAAGCAAAATTTCGTTTTTGAATCTTGCTGCTCACATCTAAACAAACAAGCAAACGCACACACACACACACACACACACACACACACACACACACACACACACACACACACACACACACACACACACACACTGAGACGGTATACGTTGTTGGGAGGAAACAAACGTGGACTTTGTTTTACGTACTTTATTATGTAATATGGGTTGGTAGCTAGCTCCAGGATCTTTGCATGGATCGCTTATCTCAGGAGTAGAGCACAGCAGACTGTTTCGTTTTCCCGCTCCTTTATTGGTTATTGCTTTCTCTTCTTATTCGGGATTTCACACACGCACGCGTTTGCCAACTGTCCAGCAACGCAAAGAAGGTCCCTGAAAGTTATGTGCTGCCTTAAACAGTGGGACAAGGACAGCGAATGTGTGTGGCAGAGAATGCCTGCTACGCAAGGAGCAGAACCGTTAAGAAAACATACGCCCTATCTACTCTGTACACTAAAACCGAGAAGATTCACTCGCAAAAGTAGAAGCCGTCAGAATGTTTTTGAATGGTCTGTAACTGTACTGACATGGGGTGTCATAAATATGTCCAGAAGGGTGTGGGAATCTGCGCCAAATCCCCTACGTCTCAGGCCTCGGAGACTTATTATCCTGTGGAGGACAGTACACATATTGCTTAGTTTAACATCACCTTCGTAACACCACTATATTTCCGTCGATATCCAGCAGACGGAAGGCCAAGGTAGAGCATTGACTTGTCTCCTGGTTTTTCAGTTAGCACTACCCAATCCCTCTTCCTCTACCAACCCTTCCTTGCCTGCCTTTGTTAAGTTCAATTTCACCATGAATTACCCTTACGTCTAACGATTCTTCTTACTGTCTGCATAAACTATGAGTGTACTGCTTCAACACACACACACACACACACACACACACACACACACACACACACACACACACACACACACACACACACACACACACACACACACACACACACTTCTTTTAAAAGTTGTTTTTGTGTAGGTATATCTGGCATAATGTACTTTCGATAAAATCTCAGTTCTGAATTATTGGGTGGACTACACACTTTCGTACCACGTGCCTGATAGGTACATATAGGGTAAAGAATATAACTAACCAAATAAACATTGAAGATGCTGCAGATATTAACTAATCTTTTCTAGCGGGAAGCACGTGCTACCTTAGTTCATAATGTACCAAGTGGTGCATGTCGTTTCTTAAGAAGTCATCAATCCTGTCTTGATGTGTTGGTAAAGAGATTCGGATCACCCCGGAGTGGTGATACGGACATAACGCTATTGGACTGATTGGTATTTAAACTTGATTATTTGTGTACAATTAAACATTTTGGCTTACTCTTGATTATTTATAGCAGACAGTTTACAAAGTTTAGTAATGCACTTACTGCATGCCTCCGAAACCTTCTGAGGGGTGTTCTGCTTTCTGAAGTGGAAAGGGGGAACAGTAGCATATGGAAGCTCGATGATGTCATAAACACACAATTCACATTAACTATGTTACTGCCTTAGACCTCTTGGTAAATCCACTCTTGCGCTAAACAAACGTTATGTATATTGTGCTGATATCTTGAAACTCTAGCCATCATATTTCCCTGAAAACTCTAGAGTTGTTCATGTCGTACAATTTCCTCACAGTCACATTCTCACGAGAGTATTGTCTTCAGAAGGCGAGCTCAAGGAATTTACTACGTAATCATTTTCATGTATTACAAGCAGCAGAATGGGCAATTACCCACATATGCACATTTTGTAGTAAAACAAATGAACTACGTGAGCAGATTAACATATTGTAGCACAGATTTCTTTCGCATTGTTCTTGTGGCCAGACAGTACAAATGTTCATACCTGCTTTGCTTAAAGGTACTCATTTGAACACCAATATTTTTGAGATTTTTACAGAGTGTTATAAGCATATTTTGTTTGTGCTTCCGACTATAGAACCTATATCATGGTACGTAAAAACCAACACAGAACAACTGTTTCAATGTACCGGTACATATCCTGTAAGTCTGACGGTAGACAAATACAACACTATGTTGAACAAGAGCTGTGACATTTTTCAACAAAAGACTCCCATTAATTCGTGTGCTGCCATCATATTATGTAATATCTACTCTATACAGTTCTGTAATTCCTGAGGTTCGCATCTGGTAGCAAGGGGATTATTCGGCTTATTACTCAACTAATCCCTGTATCTCTCTCACTCTCTCTTATGCTGTGCATGTTTTATATCAATGACGTGCAGCTATAATGAGCCTCAGCGTCATAATAATCATGATGGAAGAGTATGCGTTAATCTATGTACACGAGGGGTGAACAAAGTGATGCACAGTTGTATCGAAATGCTGACCAGAATTTTTGTCAGAAATACTTTTCCTAATGTCTATATTAGCGTCCCTTGCTGCTTCATGTGGAAATTATAGGCTTAGTTTTTCATCATTTTTTTGGATCCAGTTTCACTCTCTCTACCTTGTAACTATGTATGTGGGCAGATGAAATACGGCACTTGACCCCAAAAAACTGATGATAGGATTACACCGATTATAGCATTACATTTTAAGATTCCTGAATACGGAAAAGGACATTCGTACTAAAGGTCTGTGTATCTGTGGTCGTATCTGTAACATGATAACTAAAAACTAAAAGTCCGTTATGCACAAAATTTGGCATTTAAGTTCAACGTATCCTTTATATGGAATATATAAGCTCCATTTTTCTTACTTTCTCGTCATTAGACGCTAACAATTTTTACTTAAACACATTATGCTTACTACATTTGCATGGCTGATAAAATGCATAACTAGCGTTATTCGAGAATAATGTGTGAAATCCTCTTTATACGGAATGAATATTATACAAATTCTAAACGGTAAGAAAGTAACAATCACCTACTATGCAACAATGTAGATCTTTTTAGAAATACAGAATTTTATATTTAGCAATTTCTCTGTTCGTAATATATTGGATCTGTAGTTTAATTTTTCAAATAATGCCTTTTGACAACAGTAAGTTCCTTATTCGTCTCCTTCGTGGTCATCCAAGAAACATGACATTTCGAAGCCAACACGACAGTCTCTTTAAATGTATATAACTAACAAATAGGTAGTTCTAAATGTTTATGTGGTTTAACAAGAAGAAAAGAAGAAAACAACTTTGATAATGATATTTTTAGAAGAATGAGTACAAAATCTGATATGAGTGCAAAGCTTCATATTCTTGTTACTTACATCTGTACAAAGTAATTATTTGGGGACGGATATTGACAAAAGTATCACTTCAAATACCAAAGAGTATCGAGTTTTCACACGGTGTAGTGAAATGGAATCACCAGCTTAGTCTACAAAGCAATATCAAAATAGTTTCATCAAGCGATGTCTGCCCTTAGAAGTCACAAAAATAATCTGGAGTGTTCCACTAGTGCTCTCTCTCTCTCTCTCTCTCTCTCTCTCTCTCTCTCTCTCTCTCTCTCTCTCTCTCTCTCTCTCTCTCTCTCTCTCTCTCTCTCTCTCTCTCTCTCTCTCTCTCTCTCTCGCTGTGTTTGTGTGGGTGTGTGATAGTAATGTAAAGTAACACGGATATGTGTCAGCATCGCAAATATAACATATAATTGTATAAGACAAGGTTCGTACTCCAAAAATGGAAAATTTTCATTTATTTCGGAATTTGTAATTGAAACGTAGTAAACTAGCTATATACAGAGCTACCAGATAGCAGCACAATACAGGAACGAGCAGCAGACAACATACCAAACAAATAATTGTAAAAATTTTAATATTTAGAATTAATATATAATATTTAATATTATTATAAACAAAACTCTTGTTACTCAAAGATGTGAGTAGTGCTGCGCATGCTGCATGTAATTGTGGCACCACATCTTTAAAAATGGCGGTGCATGAAAAATATCATGTGAATTTCATCCCCAGATGTCATAGGTTCATTTATATGTAACAACTTAGAGTTTGCAAATTTTTCCATTTGGAGCCAAAATTTCAGTTTCCGTGCCACTTAAATGTGTTTACAGCCACAAATTAAACAAAACCATGTGTAGAAGAAAGGCTATGTTGAGCGGTTTTCTCAATAATTTGAAATCAATTGAGAAAAAATTATTATTTTCAGTTAAGAGTAGGAATGAAGTTCTATAGTTTATAGCCATAAAGAAGAAATGCAGTTTTTCTGACGGATAGAATTTATCCGTTACAGTGCGTCACCTGAACCTATTTCATTCTACATCTTGAAGATATAAAAATGTATTTTTATAAGAGGTGGGTAGTAAATGGAGATAATGTGTACTTTGGCTCTTAACTAAGCCTTATTGCTAATGAGTTTTGGCTTAGAGTCAAAGTCAGGGTCTGTCTTAGAGGTTCCATTAACACAGAAGGATGTAGTGAGCTGCGCAAATCTCTCATTACGAAGTTTCAGCAAAAGTCTCTTTTACAGTTTTGTGAAGAACATAAAACACAAAGAGAAGAGAATGGAAGATACAGTATTCTGAACTTTCTTTCATATTTCCAACTTCGGTTTTTGTTTGCTTGTTTGTTTCTTAAAACATGGAGCAGAAAGTTAGACATGATACTTCAAAAACTAACTAAACCAAGAAATTGTTACTGAAGATGCAGCATTTGCGTCACTCATAATAAAGTAGATACTGAATAAAAGGTCAGCTTGAAAGCTTGCCGTATTAACAATAGATATAACTAATTAGCTTTTCCCTGGTGTTGATGAACATGCAAATGGGAAAATACTGGCAACTTTTCTTTATCTTAGGGCGGGTATTAAATTTCATTCCAAATTCGACACAAGATATCAGAAATGCATGCAAAAAAATTTATAATTTTGTAATTTTCTAATGAAATAATACAATCTGTCAGAGTAATCCTTATTCAACCCAGCAAGTTGCCTCCGCGGTTACCTGTGAGGCTTGCATTCGGGAAGTCCTGGCTTACACTCCTGTGGCCACCACTTTGACCTTGAGTGCTTTGTGGTTTTTTTCTGATCTGCAACGCCAATTGTCCTGAGACTTCCCTTCTACAACGAGTTTCCTCATTCCCCATAATTTCCTTCCTTTTTCATATATCAAGTAGGGCTAGCTGCTCTACAGTGTCAGTGGTTGTCAATGGGAACAGCACTTGTTGGTTGACAAGTTCTCGGTCCTCAATGATGGAGGGCGTCTCTGAACCACCATAGGTGGGTCGAGTTCTTCCCTGTTCACTGAAATGAAATGAAATGTGTAGTGTTTAACGCCCGCTTTTACTACATACGGCACGCAGGCGATGACACTGATGATATATGAGATGAAGATGGAGCACCGGTGGAATGAGATGGCGGGGAAAACCGGAGATCCCGGAGGAAACCCACCCTAGCGCCGTGTAGTCCACCACAAATCTCACTTTGCGGTCGCCTGGGATCGAACCCGGGCCGCCTTGAGAGCCGAGCGGTCTAAGCACTGAGCCACTGCGCGGCCCCTTGTGGTTGACCCTTCAAGCTTGGAATAGTTGGGAAACTCTAGCCTCCTTGAGTTCCTTTACTTCATTCGTTCCTCCTGGATATACAATAGTAGAATAGGATTATAGGTCTAAAGGTCTTAATTGATTCGAGATACAAGGTCCCTTCTCCATGGGAAAATTAAGAAATTAAGCATAAAAAAGAACGAAAGAGTTTAATATAGGGATTTAAGAGCTGGGGAAGATGTTGAGAGCAAAGTGATGCAGAGGGATGGTGAAGTCTTGTTAAGATTTCACATAGCAGAGGTGAGTTTACTACTGCATTACAAGGAATGGTTGAATATTACTACAAATGAAAAAGCAGCTTTCTAGGTTACAGAGGTAAGAGGTAGCAAATAAAGGCGATGGATAAGAGGAAAGAGAAAAATGTCTAAAAACAGTGATGAAAAACCTAGTCTGATAGTTGTCATATTTTGATATTCTGGCGTAATGAGCTTTAGTACTAATGTTATACACATGAATATACAAAAGGAGGAATAATTGTGTTGGTATCCATAATTACTCATACATTAAGTCTCTGAAGATTATTTTCTGGAATAAATACTACAATCGCTTTTGGTTTCAGCCGTCGAGAGAGGGGCTTCATACGAAATTACCTCTTTAGGGAATTGTTTGGTCAAATTCTCTTCCCTATGCTCCTGCACTTCCCTCCAAAAAGGAGATAGAAAGAGAGAGAGAACACGTGAAAGTTTTGCAGCCCCTATTGTATTAAATGACCACGGTATAAAAATACTTTACAAATGTTTAAACTTCAGCGATAAAAATATTGCAAAGCTGTTCCATATTTGGTTTACATTCTCACAGTTCGTGTAGTGGTTACTTTAACTAAATCGATATTCCTAATTTGAAATCACTCGTGAATCGTCGGGTAAGTCAGCCAGTCACTGCTTAGGTATTACTGAACCTGTAGATACCTACTTTCTATAGCTATATGATTATTTTTGCATTATGGTGTACTTCCTGGTTTTCCCGATGATGAAGCAAAATTATAAGTCCCTCCCACCCCCAGAAAAGAAATAAAAATAAATTTCCAAAGAATATATACATAGGTATTTAACAGCATAAATATGTTAATAACCAATATAAACACATAACAGCCAACAACACGCTTCGAATACAATACCATTATTTCAAACATTATTGAAAATTATCTGTAAATAAAAGTAATGAAACCGAAAGGGATGACTCAGGGTTAGCGTCCGTGGCCTGCATGTGGGAAATCGTGGGTTTGATATCCGTGGCTGCAGTGGTTCCAGTATCACTAAACGAATGCTGCGATGTTTAAATATTCTGTTCCTCCTTTTCACTTTACTTCTCATTTCACTTCCCCTTTCACCCTGTTTTAGTGTTCTGAGTGTCAGCGAGAGTCTCGACGTGCATGAGAGGAAATTTGCTATGAACAAAGCCTCCCCTCCAAATCACGGAAGGTCTCAAGGTTCAGGGACCCCAGGAAAGGGAACTCACAGGGGGAAAGGGAACTGGTTGTGCGAGTCACCACCGGGGAGTTTAAATCTGTAGCTATAAGAAATCTTGCCCTTTGTTGTCTTCTCATGTCTGGCTACCCTTAGTACCCTCGCACCGTTGTCTTCTGGGGGTGCCCGATAAGGGCGGGCATTGGCACAAATATTTCCTAGTTCGAGGTGCTAAATCCCACCTCCTAACCATGTCATGTATCATAAAATACTGAACCTTTTACTGTTCATATTACATTCTCTAACAACCCGCTCTGAATCACGGGATCAACAGTCATAAAATTGATACGAAGGCTCCTGTTGTATTTCCAGATCGCAAAATTTGTACTATTGTGTGATAATAAAATTTGCTCACTGGTTGAAAGTGACTTACTTTTTCTATCTTATTTGTTAATATTGCTTTAGCTTTGTAACTTGTTTTTAACCCATGATTGATACAGTCACATCCTGTATTGCAAGTGTAGATTATTTATAGCCGTTTGTTCAGCATTTTTTTTTTTATTTACGTCCGCCCCAACGTTAAGTTATATAGGACGGTGAATGAATTGGTTGAAATGATGCTCAAATGAGTCCAGGTTCCATGGAGCTTAGAGTTACCCGACATTCGTCTTGAAGGATAAGGGAAAACCCCGGAAAAAACCTTATATAGGTAACTCACCCTGACCAAGATTCGAACTCGGGACCTCTTGAACGTGAGGCAGACACGCTACCATCTACGCTACCGAGGCGGGCTTGTTCAGCATTGTCGAGATGGAGTATAAAGTTCCCCGCTCGCCTGTCCCGTTAAGTAATCTCATTTTATTGACTTGTCATAATTGCGAACATGTGAATGTGTGTGTGCGTTCAGTAATGTTAATAACTGTTATAGTGCAGCAATAAAAATTCTTTCTAACAGACAGCCGCGAAATAAGCAAAGAAATAGTAATTGAATAAAGTGACCACAACACTGATTCTGAACAGAGTGATGTAGAGGGGTCTATGGCTCTTAGCTCTGAAAAGACAGGAAAAATAGTTATTGCAAAATGAGAAGAATGAATTTTTCGAAGAGTAATAAAACAAAGAGGAGGAACACAGTAAAACATTTTCCTGAGCCAAAAAGCCAACAAGAATTCCTAGAGATGAACTTTCATCTTTTCATGCTATTGTCAATTTTGACATAAAGTATTTAAAATGTGGCATATGCTGCTACATTCCATCAGAGACCATTACCGAGTTCTTTTATATCTATTTGCATGCTTTTATGTCAGTAAACTATTATTAATGCATTCCGTTTATACTACAGTATAACGTTTTTATTCAGATTGAATTCAAATGCAGTGTGCGTGGAAAGGTTCGCATCATTGGTTACAAAATTTATCGTATGTTAACAAGGGAAATAGGTGTGAAATATAAGTGTCCTTACATTTTAAAGTGTATCAATATGATTAAAATATTGAGAAATGAATGTGTACCCCGCGCGTCCGCTCTAGGGTTAAAAAGGGTTTAGCAGTAACTTAATTTTGACATGCAGCCGGAAGGTTATCGTTGCAAATTCAGTCCTCACTTGGAGTCACTGTTTTGAAACGTTTTTTCTCTCACTCTAGTTATTTCGCAGAACGCAGAACTGCAGATGGTTCTGAGGTATGTTGCCAGCGGAAACTGGAAACAAATGCACAGCAGTTCTCTGTCGCACTTCATGGAAGCACAGGTTTGGATGACAGTGCGACCCACACTGGGAGGGTATTTCCCGGAAGAGCTCCCGCCTAAACTAAAAGAGTGCAAGCTTTTAGAGGCAATAGACGTGTTTTTGTCAACGCTAAAAGCGATTACACCTGCTAAGTGTAATAACTGCTAATTACTAAACGGGCTGTAAAAAGGTTAAGTGTGTGCGTTCTTTTGCTTGTGGACTTAGTTAATAGTGTGTGAAGGTAACCTTTTGTCCCAAACCTGTTTCACACTGCTCTTCTCCTTTGTTTTATACACTTTCATTATCAATTTCTTCGAAGTTGTAATACACATAATTTACTGCTTAACATTTACGTACTACACATTTTATGCGTTTCTTATTGTTAGATGACTGTTCAAATTAAACTTTATGTACTCTAACGCTTAAACCTGCGTTATTCGCACGAAAAAATATGACGCTATTACTCGCTCGGATGACAGCTGTCATCGAAGACGAAAATGGCGCATTTTCATATTAAGCATTGGTTTTTATGAATATGAAATAGTTATTTTTGATATTCACTAAATATTAATAACGAATTTTAATATGTCTTTTAGCCCAAGTCAGGATTACGGTCTGCATAATTTGTACGTAATCTTGTAGATGATCCACACAGCCCAACTTGTTACATACAATACACCATATATGGGTTGTCTTATTTCGTGCTCTTTCGCATACGTAGCACCTATCACGCGGTCCAGCAGCTTTCTCAGGCTACTCAAACGGGTGCTTGACTGTACCAACAATTTTGTCCTGGGGGAATCCCACAGGGGAGGTTTCCAACAAGAGAACGTCGCTCAGTTTGACAACTAATGTTGTTTTTAACAATGTTATTCGACGCAATGCGGTGGTTTTGCTACATACATAAAGCACTTATGGCTCCAACGTCCAAAAAGTCATAAAATAATATCATTAGCCGCTTTCTTGAATAACTATCCTTTTTTTCACAGCTGAGCAAAAAATCGACCACTAAACGTTTCATATTATGAAAAGTCACAATAGCAGGTTTTTGACCGGCAGCTGTTGAACCATCTATGGCATTATAGAAGTGCATGCACGAAAGTACTAGCACCAAACAAAAATCTGCGCTTTTATTTAGGCTAATGAAGCAGCAAAGAACCATTGCTTAACTTGATTGAAGTAGTAACACAATTGCTCGTGCGGATGATCAGTGACCCCCAGTGTGGCCCCAGTGACAACGTAACTACAAATGTTTCACACGCAATAGTGACAATTGACGGAAAAGTGCTGAGAATGGCATGATCGAAAACCTGATCAATTAAGTAAAACAAATCGTCAAAGTCACATGCGCAACAACGGAGCAGTTAACAAATGAGGAAGAAATGCGATTCGGCAAAATTTCTTATCGACATTTTACTGGAATTCAAGCATTTGATACAAATTAATAAAACGAATCAACAGTAGCTCAAAGTTTTACATATTTATTATTATTATTATTATTATTATTATTATTATTATTATTATTATTATTATTATTATTATTATTATTATTATTGTTGTTGTTGTTGTTGTTGTTGTTGTTGTTGTTGTTGTTGTTGTTGTTGTTGTTGTTATTGTTGTTGTTATTGTTATTGTTATTATTATTGTTATTATTATTATTATTATTATTATTATTATTATTATTATTATTATTATTATTATTATTATTATTATTATTATTATTCTCAGTATGTATGAAGAGCAAACTGCAAAAAAAAAAAAAAAAAAAAAAAAAAATTGTGTTGTATTCACAAGTTCTTTTCTATTCACTATTATATGGTTCTCTCTTCCATCTACTTATCATTAATAAAGATCTATTAAACATGTGCACATTTCGATACTGGGGCAGTCTAAGAGGTCTAGGAACAACCGTCTAAGAAACAGCTACCTGGTGTCAATGGGAAGTGCTTTCCTACTTGTACCATTTGTCTAGCAGTGCGATACGTCACGAATTCTAAAAGCAAGCCTGAAAATGAGAAGGGATGGAATGAAAGAAACTTATGGTAGATGGGAAACCACTACAGAATTCGCTCACCGACCAGGGAAACTATGATATCCCCAAGGACAGTTGTGGCAGTTGCAAGAATAGACAGCGAAACAGCCGAATGCGATCCTCACAGTTAGAGGAGTCAATGATCTCGGTGTACATTCTCTAAGGTGTAGCCCTCTTTAAGCCATAAGTACCCCTTAATTTGCACTGATTCCTGAAATGTTATGTCCGAAGTTATGTTCCAGATAAGTAAGATAAACCAATTTCTACTTTGTAGTTGAAAATATGAATACGACTTTTTTTAAATCGATATATCCTATCATTTTCACCAAATCAGTGCACACATTTGCTCTCTTATTGAACGTAAAGTATACTTTTGTATATAAGGAATTGGAAATAGTGATCACCTTGAAAAATCCCAGAGTGTGTCCAGTTAAAGCTTTCTCTCCGATAAAGTAAGTTATATTTTGGACATTTACGAAACAACAATTACAAATTGGTAAATGTAAATGTAATTTAACACGTAAATAAGATAATTGGTTCTTGTAAATTCATTGATTTTTATAACATGAGCAGCAACGTTTTGCTAATAGACTGCAGATATACTGAGTTATCTCTAACAACAGCTGACTGCTGAGGCTGTATCCGGGAATCCAGTAATCTGATTCACGGCCATAATATAACATTATCTTAATTACATTTAATTTTGTTGTTTTTCCTAAGGTTCTTTGATTCATGTCCTAAAATTGCTTGAAATCTGTGGTAAATTTTTTTCCCAGGCCAATTTATTTGTTGTAGAATTTTATTGTTCATTACGTTCTTTCCGGGTTCATCATCGTCTTCTACAATGTTTCTCGTATGATGTATGACCTTCGGGGCTTACTCATTGTACCAAAAAATGACGACTCATTTCTGAGGTGGAGGCATCCAGAGGGTGGAGTCCGTTACCATGTTGGTCCTTGGGAATTTCACAAGAGCTGTCGTCCTCCATGGTCTAGGAATGACACGCAGACTATTCCGGCGGTAAAAATCCGTTGTAAGACTTTCTTTGGCAGAGAAATAAAATCCGTGGTCCTATATCGTAGACTTAAGGCACGTAAAAGAAACACATGTCTGATATGGAGGCTTCCAAGTGGTCGTACCCGTGCAATATGGAATGATGAGAGAAACATTCCAGTTAAGGAGCGACCATACATAAAAGAAAACCAGTTTTATTTTACACGAGCTAACTTAATGATTATTTTTCTGTTATGTGAAATTCGGCTTCAAGAATTTGAATACGTTTTTGTAATTGAACTGCACTATATTTGGTCTTGTGCATATATGAAGCATACACATAAACATTGTGGCGGGAATGTTTTGATGAATATGTTCTGTTCTGTAAGTATATCTAATCAACTTAAGGATATAGCTATGATATCGGATATTCAAAGTGCTGTGAACTTGTCTACCTTCTTCTTCTAGACGATCTTGACAACCTAACGAGTAGATGTAGTGTGAAATATGAGAGCAAACAAATAAGACACGTGTTTGGCATCTAAGCTGTATTTATTCTTCTTGCGGTAATGAGTAAATCAACGAAAGCGTCTAGCTAGAAGCACTTTCACTTTCAACTAACTCCCCGAATTCCGAACAGCATTTCCCTAGAACCTTGAGAATTTTAATGAGCCACAGTTACATTGTTCTTCACATATTACTTCCCAACAGATGCCGTCGTGAATTCGGTCCTCCATGATCGTTAATACTAAGTACTCTTAGAAATCCTTCCCCGAATAAATGCACCTACTTACACCGCACCTTCTTACGCATATTCTGATCCATTATTCACGAAAGGGTCGCTTATTTTCTCATGCTGTGCCAAGTTAGACATATCTGGATTTTCCAGGGTATCCATGTATCTAATACTTCCTCCCCCCCTCTCATGTCAAGTTTTTTCTATCTAGTATGCCCGCCTGTGTAGCGTAGGTGGTTATGTGTTAAATGTGTCTGCCTAACATTCAAAAGGTTTCGAGTTCTTATCTCAGTCAGGGTGAGTAATCACGATGAGTTTTTCCCGGGATTTTCCCTTATCCTGAAAGATATATATCGGATAATTCTAAGCTCTAGGGATGCAGGACTCATTTGAGCACCATTTTATCTATGCAATTCGTCGTCCGATATGACTTACCTAATTACAAAAATCTGACATATAACCAAGTTTGCCAGCTACAGCGCTTCTCGTTCAGCTTTCTTGATGGTGTTATGCCCCTCCTGGCTTATTGCAGACGGTTTTCTTTTAAAATTCCCTTTGCACAAACTTACATATCTAATTGTTATGTTACATGAAGTATTTACGTTGCATACAGTTACATTTATTTACTTTTCCAGCACTACTTTTTCGTTATGGGATAGGTAATTCCTCTTACAATACTCTGAGGTAAGTAACCTTTCATTAATCGAAGTAAATGCTTCTTTCCTGTGAGCTTTAATGGGTACCTCTATGGCAACATTGGACCATTCTATGCTTATAAATGTGTACCAGATTATAAATAATTGTAATAGTACAATAAACAATTTTTATCCGTCAGAAGAACATAATTATAAACTCCAAACTCCATCAAAATAACAAACCGATGGTAAGGAATCCTTTGCTTCCTTTTGGTGGCAAATCCATGGTATGTCAGTGAATATCATAGAGTAATAGGGACACACGAAGGTATTTTCTGTGTGCTGCCTGATATGCCTCAACACTCTCATATTCCTTGCCACTTATGCCGATGACACCCTCATTTATTTTCACAATTTTTCTGTTCATTTAAATTATGAGTGAAACATACGCTTTGTATTGTCAGCTCCTTTTGGTATCTCACAGTATCTCTACAGTTTGCTTCACAGGACTACAAGCACATGTACTTCTTTCGCAATCATCTTCTAATTAACGTTCTCCAAGGTTCTCATGTCGGACTATGAATGAAATGGGTGGAATCATGCTCAAATGAGCCCGGGGTCAATAGAGCTTAAGTTACCTTTCGGATAATATAAAACCTCGGAAAGAAACCTTATCCAGATAACACACCCTGGTCGAGATTCGAACTTGGGACAATTTGAATGTGGGGCAGACAAGCTACCATCTGTACTTTCTTAGAAGAACGAACGAAACAGGCTCATCAGCGGGAATACAACTTGTAAGTGCTGGCTATGGTTAATATGAAACCCCTTGTTAATCAAATGGGGAAACCGCTCTACTAGCTGTGGTACATCTTTATTTATCGTTCAGAGCGGCGATCACAGTTAATCATAATACTGAGTTAATCCAATGTGTTATCCTTGAGCGTTTGCTTCGTCTGTAACATTTTGCTCCTGTTTCTTGATCACATATTGTCCGTAAGGGGCCTGGAAATGGATAACTGTCATCCTCTAGGCTGTATGTCTCGTCTATATGGCGCTGTTTCTTCTACAAGAAATATGTCTATTTGTACAGAGCTTTATGTAGCTGCCAGTTTCGAGACAATTCTTTACGACAACGATATCAACCGCCTACTTTCCGGATTTCGCCTCAAAGTTTGACTTCATCAAGGCCAGGGCAAAACTTAGAATTGCTTTTAAGGAAAATAAGTACCATTAATTTGGAATTTTTCGTGCTTTCTTTTTTTGATATATTAGTCCTGCACAAACTTTCCACTTCAGTTAGGCATTTCTGGATTCTTATGTGTATTTGTGACTAAATAAAGTTTTAATCTGTTACATTCACATGGCTTTCTCAGCTCAGTCTACCAAAAAGTATCTTGCATCTTTATAGGCAGATGATTTTTAATTCCCGGGCCATATACAGCTGTAATTGAGTGAAAGTAAATGTACTCTGAAGACTCAAAAAGCAACGTAATGCGTGTTGAGATGTCTAAATATATAATGTCGATATACATTTCCCATGTACCATTTTTCGTTACATCACTTTACAATTGGAACATTGGTGTCTTAAAATATTAGAAGGCTGCAGTCGGGTTTATAATAACGCATTTGGATAGGCAAGTCAGCTCGAATGAATACCGAACCAAATACCACTCGCCTTATATTTACGGTACCCATAAATGCATTTATACAGATTAATTATTACTTAGTTTTGTACCACGAAAATAGGAATGTCTTTGGTAATTACGTATATATGAATGTGTTTTCCTCCAGCGTTGGCACCGCAGGTACGAAAATAGCGTAATGACCACTGTCGATCATGTTCTTTAATCTAGCAACAAGTACTGTTATCATGCAGTGTCACAGAATAGCAAAACTAGAGTGTGTCATTTCATACTTCATTAATTTTCACGAATAATCCTATAAGGACTATATCCTTCCATGTGCAGGGTTTTCAATTCTTGTCTCTTTCTACTTTTGCAGTGATCTAGATTTAACCACCCTGAAGATTTATATTCGTTTAACAGTTTATGTATTATCCAGAATATCTGTGACCCCAAGTAATCCGTATAAACGAAGTTCTTGTGTACCTAATCATTTTATAACGGGTCTTCATAAACTTAAAGTAATAGATGAAACTACTTTATAAGAATGAATGGCTGTGCGGTATGCATGAACATAATTTGACACGGCTGATCACCCATATGTCAATTGAGATTTCATGAACATATATGACAAGTAGCGTACGCTGTGAATATCGTTCTTAAGGCAATGTTTCACGAAACGGAGATTATCCTCTACGCTTTATTAATCTTGTTTAATATGTTAAATGCCTAAGCATTTTGTGGTTCACCTCTTACGATCGCATATGATAAATATTCAACTAAATAGTATTTTTGTGTATAGAAATTGATATGCTGTTCTATGATAATGTCCAAGCATCGGATCCCATACACCTTCAAAGGAATATGAAGTTTACGAGTCTTGCAGTATACAGCTGCTGACGTCAGGCCCGGGGAAAACAAGCAGGGAACGCAGAAACTTTAGTCTCATAACGACTATTGCTCGCCAAGCAGGTAGATATTGCCTTCCAGGGAGTGCAAGGTGTTTGACATATTTGGTAATAGCATTACTTTCACAACAATTATTGAACAAACTCCATTTCATAAATCAAAAGCTTTGGGTATAATTAACAGCCATTAAACAGCTTGAAAAATATAATTTCGAGCTATCTAAAGGCAGTCGAGGAGGTGTCTGCAAAAATAAGCAATGTACAGAAACGAGCAAAAAATAAATTGTCCAGTGTTCTACACAGAAATACTGGATTTTCAGTGCTGCATAATATAGGAAATAAACCAAGTCTCGGGCAAGCATATGGAAATGACTTGTACTACTCATATGCACCATTAACGCCATATGACGTTGAACGAACTTTCTCCCAATATTTTTGTATTGTTTCAGCGAGAGGCGCAGAAAACTCACATTCCACATGGTTGTTCACTGTTAATTCCCGGATCGAAAGCAATGAAGAGGATGGCATATTGTAACGTGGGTTACACTTTCTATCCGTACCGGACTGTACACACATTGCGCATCGGTATAATTGTTGACACGGACGTTTGTTGTTGTCTCGCTTGGCCTTGTATAGTACCTGTGTGCGTACATTGATTGCTAAGGTGTAAGCGATCCGATGTCTGATAATGTCTAAAGGACGGAGGGATGTGCGTTCGCATGCGAATCACATTAGCTGGACGCTGTGAATGACGTCAGATGTATGTACAGCAGGGCTATGAAATGTGGAAACAACTGCCGCTAGAAGCAAACGTCGAAAACAACATAACGTAGTCCTCTGCGAACTTGTGAAGAATTACTTTGTAAGTGTATGCAGACGCAAGCTCAAGGTGCAGTGTAACGCGGCTGTTTTGTTTCTACTCGCTGTACCTGTCACGATCAGACTGTACCTAACTGCAGTTATTTACGTGCGCGAGCGATAACAGTACAGTCAATGCGCAGTATAGCTATGGAAAACTGCACAAGCCTCCAGCGTTTATGTTAAATAGTGCTGGATTTCTTCTGCTGAATTCTTAATCATTTTCCTGAGCTAACCTGATCTGTTGACGTAATGCTGGTAAGCAAGATATGGGTGGAGATCAAAGGCAGGGAATTTTCACCAACACTGTTCACAATTGCACTTATTTTACTATTAAAACCATCAACGACACTTCCACCGATTCGCGAAAATTCTCACAAATGACGAGCTTTTTTCTTTTCTTTTCTTTACAAAACTGAACATGTTCCTCGAAAACAGAAAATGAGTTAGAAATCAGATTCTGATATGATTCTTGGTTGTAATGTGATGCTGCTTTTATTTTCTACCGAAACTGAACATGTCGTGTATATGTTATCTGAAATTATGTTTTTACATCAAAATTAATATGTCCATTACATTGTAGTCCGATGTTCATTTTGTTATCATAAGTGAACATGTTCAGTAAATGAGGCATACAGTCAATATTTTGTTTTCATAACTGAACATGCCCACTTTCAGAATTTTTCTCTTTGTCATATGCTTCCTTTCCCGGAAGTTTGTGAAACTTACATCAGGTGCTCATTGAGGTGAAACGAAGTGAATTTTAAATAGTGCATTGGAAGTAAAACAATCGATAAAATTAATTTGCGATACTAGAAAGAGAGGAAGACCGAAATTTTCGGAAACCAAATTGAGAAGCCAAAAGCAAAAATATTCACTTACTGCAATGTGTAGAACAGTAAAGTAATCAGTGAATAGTAAGGAAAAGAGCAGTTTAGTTTTCACTAGCAAGACAATTTTTTTAAACAAAACTGGATATGTCCATCATTTTTTATCAAAACTTAACATGTCCAAATATTTTAGCCATTAATTTGAAAACTAAAAGTACTATATACGTGATGTGGTTTTTAAGTATATGATTAAGAATTCTTAAAGCTCCATATACAGCCTTACATCAAAGACAAAATGTTATAGAATGGATAGTTTCTTTTCCATTTTCTTGATTATTTTCTAGCGATGGACATGTTCAGTTTTGATAAAAAGCTCCTCAAATATAGTTCACAGTTTTACTTATTTCAGACGATTTCAAGAAAATATAATTCGCAGGATGTTTAACTAAGGATTTGTAGCACCACTAATTAATACTAGTGGTATTTTATCTTTATTTCTAGCACGTCATCGTCTCCTTTTTCTTTTAGGCGCGAATTTGCCTCACGGAGTAACGTGGAGACATGGATAATTTTAACACAGTGTCTTATATATATTTAACAGTATTTTCTTATTATATATCTTATAAACTACGCCCAACTAATCTTTTTCTTGTTTTTCATTGACCACCGACTGGTGTGTCGAACTTTGTGCAACACTTTAAGTACAGTATGTCTAGTGAACGCGAGTGGAGTTTGCCCCTCAAAGGAAACTCACCGTACCGCCCACTAATGACCGTCATAAATCTATCTCCACACTTCAGAAATGGAACACTGTCGTTGAGGACCAATAGCAACCCTGATTTTCTGGAAATGACAGTCGCATGTTTACTCCACGTGGAGTCCCAGTTGCCAAAGTTCCAACTTCCAGTTGATCTGTTTCATTACGTGCAGAAATTCGTTGAGTGTCACGATGTGGAGACCGTGGGAGGGAAATGCAGTGGTAAATGCAAATAAAGTAGTAGATAACTTTCAGTCAAGTGAAAATAATCAAAGTGAAGACAATAGTGTGAATAAATTGGAAAGTGTTGCTGGGCCGAGTTATATTACTGGAAAAAGACAAAAGTTATAACGGGAACTGTTTCTAAGCAAATTCAAGCGCTTGTTTTGAACGCATAAATATTTGCTGAAAAATAATCTTGGTAAGGGGTCATGCAATGAACCTGATGTCAAATTCTGGGTATTCACATAAATATAGTACGAAATATAGTGACGAAAGGAATACCAAAGATGCCGATCAAGTGTTAAAGTAAATCTCTGAAGTGGATAATTTCACATGCGATTTAATTCGCCGAGAAATTTATAGATTCTATGCAAAAGGCAGAGCACCCACCTTAGACTAATTGGTTGCACATTTATAGGTACGAGAAATTTGTGATTTTTCCTTATGGGCACTGCAATTTGCGCGGTCTCCTAGAGGAGCTGGGTTTCAAATACCGCACTTTGAATAAGTTTAGGGTTATTACGGAATCCAGTAGAACTGTAGCTTGGCTATATACATACATACATACATACATACATACATACACATACATACATACATACATACATACATACATACATACATACATACATACATACATACATACATACATACATACATACATACATACATACATACATACATACATACATACATACATACATACATACATACATACATACATACATACATACATACATACATACATACATACATACATACATACACATACATCCATACATACATACATACATACATACATACATACATACATACATACATACATACATACATACATACATACGTCAAAACTAAGGAAGCTTTGCATTAATGGACATAATTTATTTAGACGAAACCTTGTAGGATACCCATGACGTATCGAGAAATGTGGCAACCTTGCAGAACGTACTGCGAGGAGGACCGGGGTTGTAAAACGATTATAAGGGTTCGTAAAGGAAGCGGCCGACGTGCACATGAGTTAACTAAACAGACTATGTCAGGCGTTACATGATTGGTTCTTACTATTTTCGTGATATGTGTTTCCGTAATCTAATGTCAAGCAAGGGTGGCTGGCTGATCTTTTGTCTGGGGTAACACAAAATAACGGTACTTTAGGCTGTCCTTGGATACCCACTGTCCTTTTGCGTTTCTGCCCTTGGTGGCAGCGGCTTTTTATGTCAATGGAAAATTTTCCGACAAGCTAATTTAAATACGAGACATGTTTTTTAAGTCAGTACCGTTATGCGATTCCGCCGCCGCAGCGCTAAGGTCGGCGTTCCACGCATGCGCGCTGGTTACCTACATATCTTGTCTACGCACTGACGCCATTACAGTCTGATTCTTCATTGTATACGTTGGTTACTCAATGTTTAAGATGCTTCCGACAATTGTGAGTCCCGCCGATTGTGAAGTACAGGCTGTTATACGACTTCTTAGTGCTAAAGGCGTAAAACCGATCGATATTCATCGTGAGATCTGTGAAGTTTACGGACAAAACATGATGAGTGATGGAATGGTAAGGAAATCGGTGAGCGCATTTAAAGATGGCTGCGCAAATGTGCATGATGAAGAACGGAGTGGGCGTCCTTCGGTCGTTACTGAAGATTTGTTGCAGAAAGTGGACGAAAAGGTGAGAGAAAACAGACGCTTTATAATTTTATCACTGTGCGACTATTTTCCTCAATATTATTGTAGTGTATTGTATCGCATTGTGACCGAGAACTAGAAGTACCGGGAATTGTGTTCACGTTGGGTTCCGAAAATGTTGACGGGTTTGCACAAAACCCAACGATTAGGCAGTGCATTGACTTTCCTTGAGCGGTACCACAATGAAGGTGAAGATTTTTTAGACAAATGTGTTAATGGTGACGAAACATGGGTGGCCTACGTCACACCAGAATCGAAACAACAATCCATGGAATGGCGACATTCATCATCATCCACAAAAGTGAAGTTTAAGCAAACAATTTCTGTCCGGAAAATCATGTGCAGAGTTTTTTGGGTCAGAAAAGGAGTATTGCTAGTGGAGTTTCTGCCTCGTAATGGGACAATCAATGCAGCGTCTTATTGTGAGACATTGAACAGTCTGTGCCGTGCAATTCAGAACAAAAGACGTGGCAAGTTGAGTAAGGGTATCGTTTTGCTACATGACAATGCCCGTTCACATGTGGCTAATCGGACCAAAGATCTCATCAAATCTTTTCAGTGGGAAACTCTAGATCATCCTGCATACAGCCCTGATCTTGCGCCCAGCGACTACCATTTTTTTTTGTAATGTGCGTCCTCCAACGTCAAGTCATATTGGACGATGAATGAAATAATGCTCAAATGAGTCCGGGGTCCATGGAGTTTAGAGTTACCCGACATTCGTCTTCCAGTATGAGGGAAAACCCCGGGAAAACCTTATCCAGGTAACTCACCCTGACAGATTCGAACTCGGGACCTCTTGAACGTGAGGCAGACATGCTGCCATCTACGCTGCTGAGGTGGGCAGCCATTTGTTCCTCCACTTGAAGAAATATCTGGGCGGTCAGCGTCTTCAAGACGATAACGAAGTCAAAACAGTTGTGGTACAGTGGTTAACACGTCAGGCGGCAGAATTTTATGAGAAGGGTATTTAAAAACTGGTGCCACATTATTACAAGTGCCTCAAGGTACAGGCTTTCATATAAAAATAAAATTATTGCGATATCTATGCACGTCTTTTTTAATTCCAAAACGGTACTCACTTAAAAAACATGCCTCGTAAGTATTATCTCAGATGAAATATCTATCACAAATAGTTTTTAAGTAATATTCATGTCATACATACGTGTATCTGGTATGTCAAAATCCATCATAATTTATTTTATAACAAATAGTGTCATTTTATAATTATAGTTGAATTTCTTGTTAACACCGCTAAATCTTTATAACGGCAAGTTACGTTTTAATAGAGTATTTCAAGGTTTTGCTGTAAATACTGTACCGCCCGAGCGCATATTTTTAAGTGCATATTATATTCTGAGAATGTGAACAAAATTGGGGGAGGGGTGTTGAAATATACCTGATTATCGGAAGCAGTACCACTGTGCGTCAAAAACTGATGTCTATGAGGTATACATGCTCCTTTTGTAAAATAAGCACAAATCGTCACAGCTGCTTCACCTGCTATTGTATTTATAGAGTGCAGGATACGTGCATTCGGAGCAGTTTCTAATTTCACAGGGAGCATGAAAAGAAAACCGGTTACGGTGTGTTTAGAAATGAAGATGTTGAGTGATATTAGCTTTATTTGTCTTTATGGCCTTGCGATCGTCCGTATTATCTAGTTTTCACTTATTCGAGGTTACACTGTCCCTCATTACCTCGGATATCCGTGGTTCCATTGCAGTGAAGTATAGAAGATCTGATTATTGGGAATTTCTACAAGCCAGATATTATTTATTATACGTTAAATTTTGTGGTGGGGTATATCTTTGATTAGTGTCGGATAAATGCGCATTTGTTTATAAATTATGATAATTAATATTAGCTTTGTACATATTTGCAAACGGGTGCATTTCCTTTGCAACCTGATATTTCAAATTGTATTATCTAATTTTACTTACAGGAACGAACCCTCAGAAAACCGAAGCTAAATTCTTCACTCTTCGCCGATATACTCCGCGTACTCCGTTGCGTCTCTACAAGAACAATGTCCCTTGTCTCCCCACTACAACTCCCGTTAAATAAGTTGGAGTGGTTTTGGACTCTCGACTGACCTGGCGTGCTCATATCGATCGTCTTATATCACTCATCTCCGGGCGACTTTCAAAACTCTCACCTCTCTTGCATCGCCGTTCCAGCCTCGGCCTACAGTCTTCATTGTTACTCTACAAATCACTCGTTCGTCCGCTTATTACATATGCCTGCCAAGTGTGGGGGCCGCACACACGTTATCTGCGTCGTCTTCAAGTCATACAGAATCGCATCATGCGCATCGCTACCAACGCTCCATGGTTTATCCGTAATCAGCAGCTCCATCACGAACTAGGACTGTTACCTCCTCACGACTACATTCGCAGGATCGCTCGTCGTTTCTTTTCCACGCTGCAAGAAGTTCCAGCTGTGCATTATAACATCGGCGTCCGCACGCGCCAGCCCTCACACTTGAAGAAGAGGCTGCCACAGGACGTGCTTCTAAGTGATACATCAGATTCGAGTGATTCTAGTGCTTGATGTCTGTCTTACATCTTCAATATCGACATAATTTCTCAGAGAGTATTATTGGAGTTCTAACTTAATGTAGTTAGGGGTGGCCTGTTAGCCTACCCCGGGTGTTAATGTTCTTATTGTACTGTTACCTTCTTTTCACTCTGATCTGTAACGCATTATACTGCTGATCGATCAATAAAAAATTACAAAAAAAAAAAAACTTACAGGAACGCTGCAACGTAAGCGACATATAAAAATATTTTCGCTCTTTACAAGGGGCACTAGAACAAATATAGCGAGCTTTAAACAAGATTTATTTGTCAACATTCCTTCAATAAAACATGTCATTTATCTGATCTAACGCCTATAACTGCCCATGTCCGTGACATTAACATAGTGCTCCTGTGTGTAGTTGGGTAAATAGAGACGAGGATAGTATTAGAAGTATAATAAGAATCTAAGGCAATAGTTGAGTCTTTAAAAACTGAATCGCTATAGGACTATTGAAATTCCACACTCTTTGTTTGATCATGCAAAGTAAAGGAGTAGTGACTTACCAATTAAAACAACTGATGTGTTGTACTCATATGACTTGCAACGTAATAATTTGAACAACCTCCAGAACAACTCCTCGATGTTTTAAAATAATTTTAATACCTTATTCTTACAAATGTTGATTCCTGCTGTATATTTTATTTTATGTTAATCCAACTTTGGAAATATAGTTGTATTTCACATTCCCCTCTAAGCACTAGAGGAATAAATAAAACAGAAACAATAGTCCCTTATTTAAATTAACTGTTTTATATTGGTCTCTAATCCCATATTCTTTTAATGAAATTATGGCAAACAACCGAATTGCAGAAGCACATAAAAATTAATAAATTATTGAAAAACTCAAACCAATAATAGTGGATTTCTTGGAAATGATTTTGGAAATAGAAATGTTATCTGAAATGCATTACCGTTGTAATGGGTTTCATATCTTTTGTGCAGTTCGTTTTTATCTCTTAACCTGTATTAGTTATTAAGCATTACAAAGCATTCCTACACTGAAAATAACTTCAAGGTTTGTTCCAAATAAATTCAAGAAATGCAGTTACTTATAATGTAAATACGAAGTAGCTTAATCAAAATCATTAAAGCATTTTTCAGAAAAGAAATAATTTCAGGAAATTTTCCATTTAATTCCTAGTTTGAGATGCAGGAATTTTCCTGAAAAGATGTATATAGCATCATAAAGTTATTCTTGGTATTTATCCGAGTTTGTCCTGCGCCGTGGCGTAGTGGGCTCAGACAGCATGCCTTGGTCCCTGGCCACAGAAAGCGATCCGAGTTCTATCCCATCCATGGGTACCCCATGGTACCCGGGTATAGGACCGGTGCCCACTCAGCATCCTGAGAAAAGTAAGGAGATTACGCTAGGTAAGCGGCCCTGGTCACGAAAACCGGCTGGGGATGCCGAGATGCTGACCACATCTCCTCATTTCGGTTGGATGATCGACCACCTCTGCCGTGCGTGAGTGGGTGTGAGTCCGGAAGTCGGGTTGGTAGGCCTTGGCCCTCTTATTTAATTTTTTACTTACCCGAGTTTTAGTTTTTTATTATGCTGTGCCATCCCCCGTTTACCCACCCACACATACACACACCCACCTGTGGGACATTAGCTTTTTGACTGGAGTGTGTTATCTTCTCTAGTTACATATTTTGCCTAAACACGGCAACTTACAAAAGTAGCCGCTCTCCTTTGTCGCTGGGTTGTAACCATTAGCCAACGAAAGGTGACCCTCATAAATAGGGTGAGAGGCATTGTAGACAGACTTCTGTTCCTTTATTTACTACAGACACATACCTTTAAACCCAAAACTCAAAGTACCACTACGCTTGACAGGGGGATGTGGCAAAGTTGTCATGTTTTGGAAAAAAACTGTACCTTAGGTGAACTATAGTAGAGAAGAAAAAGTAATAAGTACAGTACTTGATATAGTAATTTGAGTGAAAGCTATTTGAAAACCATACCAAAGCTAAGAGCATCTAAAAGATATCAACGGTAAACAATTTTTCTGAACATAAGTTGCACGCTTTAACAAATTATATATTTTTATGTCATAATATTTTATTTATTTCTTACGTTTTACCATTACCTATGGACATAAGTAATTCGAAATGAAGAAGGACTTTAATGTTTTTCCTATGTATACACATTTTATTTGATGTGTATATAATATTTAAAAAAATGGTAGTTCAATTTATATAGTTAGGGCCAGTTGTTTTTTTCCCCCTTCTTCAATACAAGTTTTCATGTAAAGACTCGTTTGGGTGTAGGAGTCTTAATGAAAATATTCGTTTCACATTCTGAAAGGTATAATATTTTTGGCGTTTATATATTTTTTTAAACTGTTTTTCTTATATACAAGCATGCGTTGTATACCCATAAAATAACCGCTTTTTGAACTACAAGAAGCTTCAGAGATATACATTACTTGTGAAATTTCAGTATTTTATTTTGAGGTGAAATGCAGCACTACCTCTAATTTGAAAAATGAAATTGAGGAACTTGGTGCAGGAAACTGAAATTAATTCTGAAAGAATTTCAAAATGTACTAATGGGAATAATTTTATTTACTTGACTACTCTGATGTGGAACAAAAGTTTGTTAAATCAAGTTCAAATATAGCTTATTAACATATACAGCAGAGCTGGACGTAATGTGGCCGCTAATGTCAACTCGTACAAATACATCTACTCCCGACTGCGTATGCAAATAAGACTGCCATCTACCAGTTTGATTCGTTACAAATGAATACAATGAAAGTTTTGATTACTCTAATGGAAACGCGATCTACAAAAGTGTAGGGCTTGTTAAAACACGGCGCTTTTTGTGCAGTAGTTGAATAATGAAAGGTATTTGTGGTTCTTCAATTGGTAACTATACAATGCACCCTACTGGCAGTTCTGTAAAGTTCTATCCCTCTCACATTAACAGGTCATTCGTGCTGTGCTTCAATGTGTTCATGACGATTTGTTATCGAAATGGTTCACAGCTTGGTATTAATCTTCAGACAGGGCACCAAAGTTATATTCCTGGAATTTGTTGGCAAGCACACAAACTATTAGTGATAGTGTGCTAGCATCTGGGTTATTTTAACGTGGAGGGATTGTCTATCCATTAATGCTAATGGCCACTTGTCGTATCGTATGTTTCCAGGTTTCAATCCAGCCCCAGAATGTACAAAATATTGTACACAAATGGCGTAGAGAAGACGTAGAAACTTAGTGTTTAATTAGGAAGTGCCACTTATTTTCTCCACTACATAGTACAATAAACATTGCACTTCACCCAATAATTATGCTATTTCTCAGCAAACGAATATTTTGAGGACCTTTGAACAAACAAACAGAAAAGGATTTTCAAGAAAAGTGTGTGTGTGTGTGTGTGTGTGTGTGTGTGTGTGTGTGTGTGTGTGTGTGTGTGTGTGTGTCTGTGTCTGTGTCTGTGTCTGTGTCTGTGTGTGTGTCTGTGTGTGTGTCTGTGTGTGTCTGTGTGTGTGTGTGTGTCTGTGTGTGTGTGTGTCTGTGTGTGTGTGTGTCTGTGTGTGTGTCTGTGTGTGTGTGTGTGTGTCTGTGTCTGTGTGTGTGTGTCTGTGTCTGTGTGTGTGTCTGTGTGTGTGTCTGTGTGTGTCTGTGTGTGTGTCTGTGTGTGTGTGTCTGTGTGTGTCTGTGTGTGTCTGTGTGTGTCTGTGTGTGTGAACAGCATAATTCATAAGCAAAATGTTTCACAAATATTTAGCATAATATTTAAGGTGTGACACAAACCTTGTTGAGAATATTCCAGACTCAAATTACTCTTACACCATTTTGGGTATTTGTAATTTTCTCAAAACTAGCTATAATAATTTTAATTACAAGACCTGAAATATAATACATCTGCATGACAATATTTAACTTACATTTTCAATTTTTGTAACTATCATGAGAAGTCTGTTCATTCAAAAGAAATGTATATATAATAGGAATATTGAAAGAAAACCTTGTCCTGCAGGCGCCTAGATGAACAATACATTTGCAAGTTCTGGATTTTCCATCGTTACACACGCAGTACTTTTACTCCAATTCGCAGGCTATTCTAGAAAGTCTGACACTAGTAAACTTCAGTCCAATGATAAAAGAATGGTAGAACTCTTAATGGAAAAGAGGTCAAGAATTTGGTGTTCTTAGAAGAGGTTAACGGAGGAAATTAGAGCGTAAGGAGAGTGGATGGTTTTATCCGGCATTCCTCTAAATTACTCCTTAAAGGGCCGCTACTCAGACACATATTGCATTCTTTACGTCAAAGAGAAATTGCCGTTCTGTGCGCTGGCCTTGTGAGAAACATAAAGGAGGTTAAATAACGTAATAAAAAGGTTTTAAAGTTTAATAACTTTGACGTATAAAGCTATCAGTTTAGCAATAGGAACATTGAGTATGTTTAGGTTTTGGCCAACGGATGTCGTTGTATAATTCCTCAAAAGACAAGCTTAACTGCTGCCTTACACCCAAGGACAGTTCAAAGCAGATAAGATATGACGTCATTTTTGCGAGAGAAGCACCACAGTTTTGTATTGGCATCTTCTGGACTAATTATTAGCACTTGTCTGGTTATTCTGTAACGGCTATAGAGCTTTAGATATTGGGATTTCATAGCAAATACACGTTTTGAAGGACCAAGAGTCAAGAAAAATTCCTTTTTATTTGTGCGTGTGTTTTCTTATGCATGCGTAAGTTTATTTGTGAAGAACAACACAAAATGAATAAATACGATATCATAATTCGTTCAATAACTTCCAAGGATGTGGCACGACGATTTTCAAACCAGATTACGCTTAACGTGGACAAATGTTTCTTTTCTTCTCTGAACATTGTCGCTAAAGATTTTGATTAACATATCATATAGTTATTTAAGATATTGACATGACAGATGAAGTTTCTTTCCATTGCCACAATTTCTTTAATAATAATAATAATAATAATAATAATAATAATAATAATAATAATAATAATAATAATAATAATAATAATAATAATAATAATAATAATAATAATAATAATAATAATAATAATAATAATAATAATAATAATAATAATAATAATAATAATAATAATAATAATAATAATAATAATAATAATAATAATAATAATAATAATAATAATAATAATAATAATAAATATATACTCTTTCTGAATTTTGGAATTTAACACAGCTTGGTTAATTTTAAATCATTTGTAAGATTCGGCATCATTTCCAAGTTATTTATTTAAAAATACTTTTGATCTATGCATGCCGGACAACTCATTAAAACACATTTGACGTCCGCCAAATGAAATAAAACTTTCATCCTAAGCAATTTTCCAAACATCGCTCCTCTTCTTAAAAATAATCTGTCATCTCCTAGACAAATGTAAGTACACCGGTAATAGCTTTAGTGACAGTTCAGCAACTAATGAAGCACGTGGCTGTCCTAGAGGTATACACCGATAATGCCTAAATTTTTTACTGTGTTTCATTATGAAAATACAGTGTACAGTACAATTAAAAATCAGAAAATTCTAATAACAAATCATTTAGAAATTTTCTTCTAATTTTTTAATTTTTAAGTTATCAGGTCAAAAATGGAGTGTTTGAAACATATTGAGCTCTACATCTGGCAGAAAAATAAATAAACTAATACAAATACATAGCAAAAAGGTAAATTTGCTGGGTGAAAAGAATTTTGGTTTTCTTTTTAAGTGAGGCATCCCATTATTGCTTTTAATATTTAACTTCAATTGGATGATTGTAATTCCCAGCCTCCTATGTGAGATCTTCCTGGTGTTTGTGTTAGGTATCCATATCAATCGTTCATGATGACAAATGCTTCTTTATGCTGTTGGGCTGCTTGTCTATCTACTCGTATCTTGAGAGCTGTATGGGGCTTAATTTGCCTCTGAACACCTTCTTCTTAACAATTAATGAATTCCTAGTATCCATACTGAATGCCCTCCTGTTGGGGTTGAATCTCATAAGAGATCTATATGTTATGTGCCAGCTTGATGGTACAGTCAATAGCCAACAGTGTAAAACATCCATTGCTGGTGTGACTGCTATTTCATGTTTATAGACTCAGACTTTCCTTTGGACACTTTGCTCAGATACGTAACACTGAGTAGAAATTCACTCGCACTGTAAACACATCATCTGAAATTTGTACTGTTTTGTTGCATTTCCAACTTCTGCAATTGTTTTCTGTATATGTATACTGGATAGCCATCAATAATGTTGCATCGTGTCTTAAGGATTGGTTCTATTTTCTACTGAGGAAAGGGACACACAAATTACTCAGAAATTTCTTCAAACTGCACTGAACACCTTATTGGAACGACGTCATTCTTTTAATCTGAAGTTTTCTCTTCTTTAAAGCCAGTGAATTGTGTTTTCCGAACGGGGGGTATGTTTCTGTGGTAAACTTCTTATAAGTAATACTATTATTCCTATAGTCCCCTCAATAGGAATCCTTGGACTGCATTTCGATAATCGAATAACCTGGCCCACTGTTCGCTTGAATCCATTTGAATCCACTTGACGACTTAATGTGGAGAGTTGTTAAGCTGTCTGCTACGTCATAATTCAAGCTTACTAAACTGCTATTCCCTCAACATAAGTAATTTCGGCCAGTTTCTCTTTTAAAATTGTTTATACCATATAGTCTTTAGCTCTTGGAATAGATCTAAACAGAACTAATAAAATCTTCATTTACAG
This sequence comes from Mantis religiosa, assembly GCA_030765055.1. Classification (NCBI taxonomy): domain Eukaryota; kingdom Metazoa; phylum Arthropoda; class Insecta; order Mantodea; family Mantidae; genus Mantis; species Mantis religiosa. Next base: position 126,132,411 of record CM060954.1, read on the forward strand.
TCTGCAGGTCAAAGCTAATAAACCGTCACTCTATTATAGGCAAATACTTCTAAGTTTGACTTAAACTGCGCCAGTTGTTACCAGAAGTGACATATAGCATGGAAATGACTGATCTCGATAAGATCTCACGTCCTTTCTATCGCCGATTTGTACTTTCTAAGAAAGTTCAATCCATTACCACCGGAAGTCATTTGATCTTTCGAAAAGCATGACATTGTGCAATGGATATTTAGATATCCATTTGATTTGATCATCACCAATTACTAGCGAAATACAACTATCAGAGCTGGTTCCTGCAAAATGTTTTCAGAAGAACATATGTGAGGCATACCTATCTTTTTAATCAGCTTAGATTTCTACACTGGTGGATACAGATTGGATGGCAGAAACGGGAGTTCTTTGGTTTTTCCCAGCCACATGACTCTGATCATCTTTTCCCTTGTTTTACGAAATTTTCGTTGTTAAGTATGCAAAATAATACATCACAGACAAAATCAAATTACAGCGTGTATCGTTTTCTTTGACCCCATCAGCTTAGTATTTGCACTTCTGCATTCTAAACGTCTCACTTGTTCAAGAATAGGTTTAAAAGCTACCACCAATGAAAAATAATCACCCTTAGTTAGATTTATTCCCATACGAAGCTTGTCAACAATAACACCAACGTTTGTTCTCTGGTAGATGACACAAACCTCCCCAGTATGTCCATTTTGATATAAAAAGGTAATAACACCTCAGTAGAAATACAAGTGGATTCCATTACAAATAAACCTTCATGCACTGTATTCTAAGTTTAGTTCCAAATCTCCTATTTGACGTTTTAAGCATCCTGACTCCTCCTGCGTTCTGTCTCAGGAGTCATCAGCAGTGTGCCAACAGTGTGAAACCTATTCACTATTCAACACAATCGTCCTCTATTTCAAGGACAACGTGTTGTATTTCAAATAGTATGGCAACACTTAATAGAGAAAATACAAATAAAATTGACAACAGTTTGTAAAATATATCACAGTGTACGAATCTGTTTGGAAAACTAATGCATGTGTTCCTGTAAAGCTTATGCGAGTCTGACAGTTTTACAATAATTGTAAAAAATAGCAAACCTTCATTTAGCAAACCTATAGCAAAGGGAATAGCAAACCTATTCTTTCATGCGATCAGGTACCATTGAATAATAACTTCTTGTTACGGGCTGCATTATTTAATTGACATCTTTATAACATATTAGTGCTTCTCTCGTCCAAAGGTCCACTCAAAAAATTACACCATCTATCCAAAACTGTGTTACCTAAATAAGCTGTTCTATTTAATAGTCTTACAATTCACAGTCAGAAAATATAAAACAGTGCTCTCTCATCTACAATTAATAATCTCTCTCATGTCAGATATAAAAGTTTCAACTTTTTTCTGACTTTGGCTGTTTAAAAGCCGCATCCCAAGTTCACCCTAATGCAGAAACGCTATATTCGGGTCTCTACTAGCATATGTAGGCGAGAGTTAAATGTCATGTGTTAATTGCAGGGTCATGCTATTGTCGTTGTCGTGCGCTGTACGACAGTGACGTAACACTCAGTTTTGTGGTTAGTGTGTGAGAATACAACTTGTTCTAGCTCTCCAGAAGTGTAATGAACACAGCAGATGATCGTAACAGGTGGACTACTATTCAGCAGCATTACTGGATTTATTTCTGATCCATCGTAGGCAACAAAATTTATTCTAACTTACATTTTCGTGCTATAACTGCCATATGTTTCGACCTTTTCATTGCATTATTACATGACAAGTTAATGGAAGCGTATCAGAAAATATGCCAACTTAAGAGTTGTTTACTCAAGCCTATCGCACGTGCACGGCCAGACAGTGTATGTACTGTATGGGACCAGGTTCTATGTCGTTGGGGTGAATTCAGTCAAATCTATGTTAAGAATGGCATAAAAGAGGGTTGAGGGGTGCTATAGCGGCCAGATAGACGCATTTCAGTGTTTTCAATGAATGCATAAAACTTAACAGTGCAAACAAATGTCAAAACCACATTAAGTGGTCATACCTGCGTAATTATGTAGTATGACACCAATTATGGATGGCCTTACATTTAATTTAACTTAATTCGAAACGCTTAATATAGGTAAAAGTAAGAACAAACATAAAAGACCATATCAGTCTTCACATTACAGCGGTCGTGCTAGTTCTTCCTCATCATTATCACTGAAAATATGTTTATTGTGGTCAGTCATCATCACTGGTGGAACTTGCATCTGTTGCCATATTCACAATGAGTAATCTATAACACCAAACCCGATTCAAAATATTTTCTTGTCAGTATTCAGCTTCTGTTTCCTCCACTTTCTTACATTTAATTTTTCTTGGGCAGAAGAGATATAAATCTCCTTTCCTCATTTCATCGTTGGAATTAACGCAAGACTACACTGAAAATTCGCCGAAAATGTTGAAAATCATGGAATTTTATTTTTTTGGCATTACGGTAGCTTAGAGTGTGTAGTAATAGACGGCATGCTATTTTTATCATTTGCACCACTTTAGGCCACCACGTAACAATTTAAAGATACATTTAACAACCGTTAAAAGTAACATGATGACTTTAAAATTGATTTTCTGAGAAACTTTTTTCTAACACTTTTCAGTATACAAAATGCCCCACGCACAAAGTTTTCCATTTAACTTGGTGAAACTTATGAGAAACTTCACATTCCCCTTTTTTGTTAATGCCCATGTTTTGAAAATTATATGGTGTTAAGTAATAAAATTAGTTAATATTTCAAAATTTTGAGAGCTAACACTTGGAAAATATTTTAGAACAAATGCTACAAGAGTATTACAAAAAATAAGAACCTGGGTCTTTTAAATTTGCTCTGTACTAGCCAGAAACAAAGATTCAATTTAAAATCTCAAATTTTTTGACGCTTAGAACATTTTTAATATTTACAATATTTTCACAAAAATAATAATTAATAAACTATTTGGTGTAGCAACATAGAAATTTACATGCAAGTTTAAAATGATACTCTAATTATGTGGCTAAATTTTCATAATGTTAGGTTTATCATTAAAGAATTTGGAATTTTCAGTGTAGCCTTGCCTTAACATCGCATTTCTGCAAGGAATTCATTATCTCTCTCTTGATAGAATATTTGGTTGGGCACTTTTTCAGATGAGACTTAAAGTCCAAAATTATAACTCAAGAAGGTGGGATGTGTAGAATAAGCATTTCTTTCAACAATTTCTCAACATTTTGGTGGTTCATTTGGTCATAGTAATCGCCAATGATGTTTCCTGTCTAATAGAGCAGTTTCACTCCGTTCACAAGTCACTTCTTGCTTCCAGCATGTAGTGAAAGAATGAACCGATTGCCTGCATTGTAACTTCCTCAACTTTAAAATCCTCATTAACTGCTAGAACCTCTCACGGTTATGTTACTGCCCAACCAAATTTCACCTATATAATTAACGTTTCTGCCAAATTTTCGAAAAACTTGGTATGTACATACAACGTACTCCTGCCATTGCAAACTTCAATTAAAATCGTCCGTTTGCTAAGACATTTTCTCCACTTAAAGCCAAAGGTTTTTAAAATTCTTATAAAAGATGTTGTGGCCCAAGGAAAATGTATCCTCAACTTAACAATCGCATGGAGATCCGTTGCTTTTGGAATTCCTTCCTGAATTTTTTAGAATTCGTGGGCAATTTTCGGATAACACACTTATCATTTTCACCCACAAACACTTTTCTATTGTTCTCAGAACCTCCACGTCACTCCTGAAGTTGGTACCCTCCGTTCTAATCTTCAAAATTAATTTTTGTGATTTTCCACTGCCCACGTCTGTAACGAATATCTTGTTGTTGCTCAAAGTATTATGTTTGTTCAAGAGGTCTCGAGTTCTAATTTCAGTAAGGGTGATCAGGTCTTTTCCGGGGTTTTCCTTTATCCTGAAAGATGAATGTCTGGTAACTCTAGGCTCTACGGACCCTGACCTCATTTTAGAATCCATTCATTCATCGTGTGATAAGACTTAATGTTGGAGTATGTCAATTACTTACACATACATACACACACACACACATACACACACACACACACACACATATATATATATATATATATATATATATATATATATATATTCAGCTGTTCCCATTGCAACAAACATATGCTTAGAAAAGAGAGAACAAGGTCACACGTCACCAGCTTTCCTGCATCTAGCCATCACACACAACTTAGACCCGCGGAGTACACTGTTTAGATACAATCATGTTTTTTGGACAGCAACGTCTCATACATCGGCAGGAGGCACGAAACATCATATACAACGTGATCGAATATTGTGACAAAGTAAGAGAAGAGGGAATCAAAATCCCTTTGTGCCAAGCGACAAAATCGACGTCTGTAGTGGTAATTTACATTTGCACATAATTAATTGGCTAACTTTCGTAACAGATAAAGAGGTCCCAAGTGGTCTATGTGTGTTTCATAATGTACTGTAGGCCAGTTTACTAATAGTTAGCTTTTCTAATAAACCTGATAACCGAATGCAGTGCTCTTCACTGAATGTCAAGACGCCCCAACACTTTCATGTAGTAGAGAGTGTGTAACGAATGTAATATTATGTTATTGCGTGACAGCAATACTTTTATCAGATAAAAAATGTGCAGACACTTTTTTTAATCTGTCAGGCATAGAAAGAGTGGTCAGCGTTCTGGCTTCTCAATCCAGAGGTCTTGGGTTCGAGTAATGGGTGGGAATAATTGTCTTATCAATCATTGGGATCAGGCATGTGTGGTGCTTCATAGTAACTATTAAAAATCTCATGTGTTGCAGTGAAATTACTTGATCTACTTACTTATGTACAACTATTCTAACCAATCCTTACTGTTCCATCTAAGTGAATGGAATAAGTCTACATTGTCTCTGTAGAACACCAGCCTCTTACTCAGTACAGATGGGAACACCAGGACCTCTTATAAGGCTACTCTAATGTTCTCTTACGGAGAGTCAGAACATAAGAGAATTTGTCTTCTTAATGCTGTCCTATCATGACTTAATAGTACAAAGTAAAGAGAGACTGTGCTTTTTATGTTATCATACTAGCACAACCTTTTATATGTTACTTGAATAGACATTTGTAGAAATGGTTTTATTACATAGTTCCTTGCGTTTGCATTGGAAATAGGAGAATAAGGTAGGTTTGAAGGGATTGTCATATAGGTATTTTAATAGATCGCTGCTATGTGATTGCTTTGATATTCCGTTCTATAATAACAATCTTTTATTTACGAAACGAATGAGCGTTTGAAAATTCAAATCAATAACAGAGAATCTCTCAGAAATGGTTACTATAACACTCAAAATAATATAAAGTGAATGCATTAACAAGCCCTACACGTATTCTGGTTCAATTTTGTGTAGCTCAAAAGTTTACCAGGTATAAAAAGGTCATTTAAAATCAGAATACTTCTGTTCCCAGAAAATTATACATATAGCTATTTTTTATCTGTCATCAAATTATATTAAAATGTCGTATACTTGGAACCATTTTTGAGAAAAGCCAAAAGATTTAAATAATGTTGTATGTGAAGGTTGGATTGCACTGAACGCATTGAAATTAAATACCCACGTTTTGTTTTTGAGTTATGCTGTTCACAACGCACGCACACGCGTGCGCACACACACGAGTGAGAAACAGAGAGATGTTTAAAAAGGAGGGTAGGAGATAGAAACCTTGGCTATTTGATAAAATTGTGTATGTAAAGGTAGAACTATTCAGGGCTTCTTTCAAAATTTCATTAGTAATTGTAGCAGTATTTTATTCCACCCATTTTCCAGCTTACAAATACCTTCATGTAGGCTTTCACAGAATTGTATCATGGTATTCTAAGGGTGCTTGAACAAATGCCGGTAAATGTATACAAGTACATTTTCTTAAGGTAAAGTTCAAGCGTACATAATTGCATTTTAAACGTCATGCACAAATGCTGAAGCGTTGCGTTTAAATGTGAGCATATTTCACATGAATTAGTTACTTGCTAGTAACTAGTTACTAGTAAATGTCTACTTGCAAGTATTTCAGTAAGGATGGCATATTGATTAGAGCAACGTTACTGAAAGCAGAATTTCCGCGTTACAAATTCCAGCTATGGCATTCAATATTTCAGTCCCTGTTTTAAGGAATGAGTATTTCCTTGTGCTACTCTTGGTATAGGTTTTTGATATTTATAACCATGTTAGAATATTGGTATTATTCTTTGAGTACCTCTTATCTAAAGTAGGTCCGAGGGTTATTGTATTCGCTTCAGAAATTCTTCGGTAATTTATCAGTAGAAATGCACCTTTGACCCCCTTAATAAAAAGTATATTTAGAAACAAATGTCCGTGTGAGATTCTTTTTCAACTTACGTTCTCCAACGTTATCATATCCGATGAATGAAATGGGTGAAATGATGCTAAAATAAGCCCAGGATCCATAGAGCTTAGAAATATTTGACATTCATCAATCAGTATAAAGGAAAACACCGGAAAATGTCTTATCCAGATAACTCACCCTGACTGAGATTAAACTCGGGACCTATTGAAGTGCCTCAGACACGCTGCCACCTCCGCTACAGAGGCGGGTGTGTGTGTGTGTGTGTGTGTGTGTGTGTGTGTGTGTGTGTGTGTGTGTGTGTCTGTGTAAAACATAACCAAAAACGAATTATTCTGTAAGTAGTAAACATAGTTCAGTTCAGCATCTTCCAAGGATGCCACATATGTGTTTCCAAGGAAAATCTTCTATCAGAACTATCATTACATTGAAATTGTTTCTATATTTTTATCTCAAAAATAGTTGTATGGTTTTTTAGTCACTTACGGGACAAATAAAAACTATATCTTGGAATTCTGGAATTAGCCCGTTAAGTTCTGTTTATTCGGAACTACCGCTCAATAGTTTTACATAGAAGCAAACTGTGAAAGTCAGACATCAACAGTTTTTTATTATTGTTGATTTGAAATGTTCTAAAATGTTCCAAATGATTATCAAAGTTGTCTTATTCGTTGTTTGTCCCAAAATCATCGACAGGGGACAGTAGGTAGATATATCGTGAATTTAAAGGAAATATCTGTGAAACTGCTTATACAAAGGTTTTTCTCAGTTAATGTTATATTTTACATAATCTATAAACGAACACGATAGCGGTAGAGAAAGCCATGCGCATGTAACTGTTCAAACAGTTCTCATTTGATAATAATATTTAATAAACCAACTAGATGGAAGCTCAAGGTACAGTCGTGGGTATGCCATAATGCCCGCAAGTGCCCCTGTTGTTGCTCTGACCCTCCCTTTTGCTCTAGCAATCCACTCCGTCGCTCTAAGCCTGAAACCGACCTGTGTTTATAGGTTAATGTTTGAGTGCCAGACCTTTCACATCAGAATAATATTGGATATACTCATCCAAGATTGAGGGCTCCCCATTTTGAAGCTTGCCAGTCACTCAGATACAGTGCTCCTGTGCTGCCTTCCATTTTCCTGTCGCCTAAACCGACCTTGGTGACAGACTTAAATTCAAAAGATTTAAAGAGTGAAAGATTAGCTCAACGATGGCTGGTGTGGAACACAGATGATAAGAGTTCCTGCCAATATGTAATAAAGAAGAACACTACAAGACTCTTTAGTTTCAAATATCATCACTCAATTCTTTGTAGATAACGCTTTCTACAGTGGCTTTAAAGATACAACGCTTGAATATGACGCAGTTAATTACACACCAAAATAATAATCTCGCCCGCCTCGGTAGCATAGAAGGTAGCATGTCTGCCTTACGTTCAAGAGGTCCCGAGTTCGAATCTCGGTCAGGGTGAGTTACCTGGATAAGGTTTTCTCCGGAGTATCTCTTATGTTGTGTAACTCTAAGCTCCATGCACCCTGGGCCCATTTCAGCATCATTTCACCCATTCCATTCATCGTCCGATATGACTTAAAAAGTTAAAGGACGTAAATTACTACTACTACTACTACTACTACTACTACTACTACTACTACTACTACTACTACTACTACTACTACTACTACTACTACTACTACTACTACTACTACTACTCCTACTACTACTACTACTATTATTATTACTACTACTACTACTACTACTACTACTACTACTACTACTATTATTACTACTATTACTACTACTATTACTACTATTACTACTACTACTATTACTACTATTACTACTATTACTATTACTACTATTACTACTATTACTACTACTACTACTACTACTACTACTACTACTACTGCTACTACTACTGCTACTACTACTACTAATAATAATAATAATAATAATAATAATAATAATAATAATAATAATAATAATAATATTAATTAATTATTATTAATAATAATAATAATAATAATAATAATAAGAAGAAGAAGAAGAAGAAGAAGAAGAAGAAGAAGAAGAAGAAGAAGAAGAAGAAGAAGAAGAAGAAGAAGAAGAAGAAGAAGAAGAAGAAGAAGAAGAAGAAGAAGAAGAAGAAGAAGAAGAAGAAGAAGAAGAAGAAGAAGAAGAAGAAGAAGAAGAAGAAGAAGAAGAAGAAGAAGAAGAAGAAGAAGAAGAAGAAGAAGAAGAAGAAGAAGAAGAAGAAGAAGAAGAAGAAGAAGAAGAAGAAGAAGAAGAAGAAGAAGAAGAAGAAGAAGAAGAAGAAGAAGAAGAAGAAGAAGAAGAAGAAGAAGAAGAAGAAGAAGAAGAAGAAGAAGAAGAAGAAGAAGAAGAAGAAGAAGAAGAAGAAGAAGAAGAAGAAGAAGAAGAAGAAGAAGAAGAAGAAGAAGAAGAAGAAGAAGAAGAAGAAGAAGAATAAGAAGAATAAGAATAACAATAATAAGAATAATATAATGATCTTCACATCGGCGATTCAGGCCTTGAGCAATTCTTTCAGATATAAAAAAGGCTTAGGATTTGGAAAGACAGAATCATACTAAAAAAATTCAATGTCATAGCTCGGATTTGAACCACGGAATCTTCCGGTGTCCTAAAGATTTGTTGTAGCCACGAAGTACATAGCAGCACGCCGATACGAGAAGCGTGGAATCAATTAATTTCCAAAGTTTAAGACTATTCATGTTATAAAAAGTGCCCTCTGACCTTAGGTGCCTGGGATATTTTTACAACACACGTTTCCTTTTCTTTTTCTTTTTTTTTTCTTTTTTTTTGGGGGGGGCGGGTTTCACAGCGCATTTCTAACCATTTAATTTATTAAGCGGCTCCTTAATTTAGATGTAACACTATAATTTCAAATGTCGTCCTGTAAATAACATAAATTGCAACGAGGTTCAGTATTATAATGATCTAAATGGATCTCATCTTATTGATAAATTTAGCAACAATGTACAACAGAACAATTGAAATAACCTCTGGGGACACTCAATAAAAATAAATACATAATTTTAAAATTATACTGCAGTGATTTAGATATTAATATCACCCTTTTGTGAACCGGCGAATAGTGCAGTCTCAAAAATTCTCAAAACGCAAAATGGCAATCTCCAGTGACAGAGCCGAAGTCGAGGGATATGGTCAGGCCATCCAGTAAAGCTAAGTAATACCGGCGATTATGTACGCGATAGCAAACTTATCCGTATACACTAGCCGAGGAACAAAAGGTGGTTGGTTAATCCGAATATTGTTATGACATTTCCGTTCAGTGACATATCCGCATAGAAGGAAATTTGTGACATTTCCGCACAGTTGAGTCGTCTACCTGTATTTCCTGGATAATGTTCTCTATCCTACAGGGAAGTGCGGGGAGTGGGGAATTGTTTATATATCAACAGTGACACTCTCTTCGCTAAAACTCTTAGCCTGGATTTCTGGATACATGTATGTTTTACTGTTTTACTACTTAGAATTAGGGAAAGTACCGTTACCACTCAAAAACACGATATCGAAATCACAACAGATATTGATGCTTTGAAACACAACTCAATAAAAATAATTTTTGAAAAACACCTGTGGGTGATTGCATATGTATATGTATATGTGAACAACATAGCTCGAAACGCAAAAGTCGCTTAAATACTAAACTTGATAGTATTATGTTTTTCGAAATGGGAAGAGTTCTAGACGGCGACGAGTCAGATGTTAGCGGGCGCACAGTGCCATTTTTTTGTTCCATTTATACCGCGCCTTTGATTGCAATGATTCTATCGGCGGTCGTTCTTCATTAGAACATATCGCGATTATGTTATCTCGTAGACGCTGGGTTGTTGGTACTTTCGATTTTCTTTATTCTTTAGATCACGCACACGTTTGTACAGTCAGTCATACTTCCAGACTCTGGGGAAGATAAAAAACCCCACCCCCAGCCGGAAATCGATCCCTGACCTCTCGCACGGCAGGCTCTAGCGACTGAGACACAGGGCAAGCCGCGCTCAGCGCTGCCACCTCGTTACCCCCACTCCTTTCATATTTCTCTGTCTCTCGCACTCTATCCTAGACCATACTCCTCCTTGGCGCTGACGTACAAAACCCATTTGAATTTTCCAAACATTTATAATAATACAGTTGTTGAAATCACAATTGCATATGGTTATTTGCATATCATGCACATGTTGTAAATGCTATAAGACGTTCACCTCTCAACAATATGACACGAAGCCATGGATTGAAATCGAGGAGTCGTAAACAAGTCGTGAACAGATGTTATAACGAGAGCTGATGTTGTAAACAGGTGTAATCAGAACGCTTGGTAGATTGTGATCGTTTATGTGATGTAATACTGCTACTGCAAGGGTATTGCTACGCAAATAGAGAACGATTTGAATTTCTGCAAACTGGACTTTTAATTCTACAAACCCACAAAGTCACACTATGTAAGTATACGTACTCTCATGTATTTACATAACTATCCGGGCCCTCAGATAAAATGTAATTTGAACGCCATCAGATAGCGACCAGCACTTAAAAGATCTGGCTACCATTTAACTTACCACACATTCCCCTTTTCCATTGTACCAGTGAGGAAATCTTTTGTAATAGAAGCAATTTTACAATTGGTTATCACAATCGGCGTAAAGTAAATGGAAGAATAAACTTTCTTAGGAATAATTTGGTGAACAACTTATGTGGAAAATAATGTGAATGTGACACACAACTATTTTACCCCTAATGTCGCTAATGATTTCCGTTGTTAACAAATCTGACTGACATTGACATGACAAACATTTTCTGTGAATAGCTTTGAAGTCCTCATTGCTATTAGGTGAAACACTTCATGTTTTGATGTAAAATATTGAAATATGTTTTAATTATGATAAATGTTATGAAAGTTTCAAGTGTTGAAAGTTGTTCCCGGACATTTCAAACGTTGTGCTTACAATTAGCAGTGGTCATTAGTACTTGATGGAAAAATTTCGCGATTTGAAAACCTAAAAGTGGCGCAAAGGCGCGTAAAGTTATAAGAAAATGGCAAATCTGCACATTCTACATAACCTCCGTCATTTGTATCTTCCATGCTCTCTACCATTTGGTAAACACAGCATCACACTGTTTACTGTTAAATGATGGAGAACTAATTCCATGTTTTCACATAGAATGTGTAAAGGAATGGGCATGAAGGCACTGTATTGTCAATTATCCCCAAAGGAACGCATCACATAAAGGCGGACATTTGTATAGGATATGGAGAGTATAATAGCTTCTTTGTTGTTATGAAGGAGAGGGGGGGGGGGTTACTCCATTTATTCGAAACACTTGCTGTTCCAAAGCAGCATTATTTAACTTACAAAATGTTACCACATCCCCTTGAAAACGTTCAATTATTATTTGATGTCTGTACATGTCCTTGCTTCCGTATTCATCCTGGAAATAGTATGAACTAGCCATGTCGTAGCTGGACTTGCAATCCATATTTATTTTTCGATCGTAATGTTTTCTGTTCAAACTCTAGCGATTCAACCATCAAGAAATGACAGTTTTGCTTATGCACATGACCAAATGAATGTCACATTCATCAGGTTTTTCCGGGGGTTTCCCTTATCCTGATAGACGAATGTCGGGTAACTCTAAGCTCCATGGCCCCCGGACTCATTTGAGCATCATTTCACCCATTTCATTCATCGTACGATGTGACTTAACGTTGGAGGACGTAAATTAAAATAAAAAAGCTTATATGCATGGGGTGTAGTCATTTGTTCTTGTAGGGTTCAGTAATTCAGACTTCCACGTTTGGTATTAGAACCTATCATCCTGAACATTTCCACCCATTGCAGAATTTCGTTTTGGTGATGATTTATGAAAAATATACTTTAAACTTTGCAACACTATTTTCTTTGATGGCGTATTATCTATCTTCTATCATGGGAGGAGAACTAAAGTTCAGCAGTCTATTGTAGCTGTCTAAGCTTGTCAATTCAGTTATATCTTGTCCACTCTTATGATTCAAATAATTACATAACAGAAATAATAAAAATGATAATGGTAACTTCATGTCTTTCGATTACTTTTTATGATCTATGACCTTATAACTTAATGGCTAGCAATAGTACGGCTATTTTGTATGAAATGACATTAAAATTCTGACATGCAATGGTGAGCTGCAGTTTTCTGTTCTTTGGGCTTCGATGTGGTTTGATCGCGTATAGCAACTAATGCTTATTCTGTTATAATTTCAGAATCATAATATTCTATATTATATATGGGTACACGATTGTGGCAAGAAATAGTTCTCGTCTTTTTCCATAAAATTACGATAACATTTATTTGCAATGTCTCACTCATTGCTATACCTCTTTGGCAGCAGCTCTAATGTTACTCTCAACATTTCTTGCAGAGTTTTCCCGCAAAATCAATTTCCTATTCATTCAAATAATCCACCATTCTTGGTTCAAGGACTCGTTTAATATTGATATAATTTGTACTACAAGAAGCAAATATGGTGACACTAATTGGAATAGTCTTCCCATTTCTAGTATGAATGACTAGTGATAAAAGCGGTACATTTACTGGAACTGTTTAAAGTGTATGTTTAAATGTATGTTTAAATCAGCGGTGTAGAAACGCGTCTTTATTAAGTTATCACAGTAGCATTATTTATAATTAAACTTTTGAAATTATAATGCATTGAGGTACACAGTTACAAATATAATTCCAAACTAAACCGTATATATGGTTCCGTATTACCACATTTCCAATTTTGCAGTAAACTGTGTACTGAATATACTTAGTTATCACAAACTCCCTGCGGTTTTATATATTTATAATGTTTCTTTGTTACGTAATGTAAATTTTTGTGCATTGCGGTTTAATGATTTGTATAATGCCGCAAAGACCTACACAATCATTTTTAAATATTTCCATTACATTAAACCTTTTTATTATTTTCTTTAATGTTTCAATATTACGCGTTTGCACTGGGTAAATTTGAACCTGTATGTCACACAAAAACTTAGCTAATGAGGAGATTTCATTTTCGTGCAATTCAGCTGACGTGAATGTATTTTTAACGTTCTACGAACTATTTTGCTGCTTTCAAGGGATAAGAATGCACGCACGCACATCACCCCGTACACACACACAATATAGGCCATTTATGAACATTAATCACATTTAACTATTATTGTTAAAGTTAAAACTATAACAGATGGTTTATTACATATACAAATAAAAATTATTAGGGGTAAGATTTAAGTTTTGAGGTCAAGTTTAATATTTTCACATAAATCTGTAGGTTGATTAGAGTTAAGATGACAATGGGCGCGTTTCCATACAGTTGTATAACAACGTGACATCACGTCGCGGATGATTAACTAACCTTCAGGAAGTTAATGGTCTTTAGGTCACCTAATTTTTCTTGTCCGGTCGGTTTGTAGAGTAACATTAAATAAAGAGCTAAGCACCGGATTTTTATCCTTTTTGATACGGTATCTGAAACTTCAAGTTCTGCAGGACATGTTGAGTTACATATTTATAATTGATAATAGTTTATGATTTATATTCAAATGCGGTTATTTTCTCTGATTACTCCTTGTTATATGCGGCATAATGAATTCCTTCAGTTTCGAAACGCCCGCTGGTTTTCCTCCATCGCTTAGAATACTTTTACTAATATTTGTGGAGCTATTTCGGCGAAGGAAAACAAAATAAGTGTAACCAATTTAGATAGTAAAAGAGTTTCCTGTGCCACGGGAAGGTTTACTCTTGTAAGGAACACATTTGGAGAGATATATTGTGACGCTGTGGGTTGTGTGAGATATGGGTCAACCGACCAACAATTGGAGAAATAGCGAAATAGACATGCTTCTTGAGCATTCTGTAGTCCATGAATAAGTGACAAATTTACTGAGTTAGTGACTGCCTATGTGGTGCATATCAAATGCGGTTTTAAAAATGAGTTTGTAACGTACGAGTTACTGCGGGAGATTAGAGACTCGCGTTGAATTCCCCAGTGGGTGAAATTGACCGTTAAAGGAACTGCTTCGCGCGTATTTCATTAAGTGACTACGGCACGAAGAAAAGTATTTTTTAGGAAAAATTGCACTAGATCGAACTGAAGTGACTGAAAACTTGAAGTGAGAACGAAACTTGGACAATATCACAAAACTTAACGGAAGGATTTGTACGACACAAAACCCAATAAGAAACTTCCTCTGCCTTGTAATCTATTTAAGACGCTGTGTATTTAGGCTTAAAAACTATCAGTAGCACTAATACCATTTGTGCCCATAAAACTTGCTAACACTATAGCAAAAGAAATATTAAATGAGGTAATTTCAATTTTAAATTTACAGTACCACTGTTTAAGTGCTTGCTTAAATAGTAATATGCATTTAAATTCATCATTTAACAAAGGGTTTAGCTACAAACCAAAGCTTTCAACTCATTTTTAATGATAATCTCACAATTTATAACAAAACAGACACAATCTGCAGCTAAGCGATGAGGACTGAACCTTAGATGACCTTCAATACAGGCTGAAGCTTTGCTGTCCGTGGCAGTAAATTATTAAAACGATCACTGATTCTTTTTCTGCCATTTTATTAGTTTCAGGCAACGTGGCACGGCTTCACTAATACCCAGAGCTCCGTCACAATAAAATTCAGTGTCTGCCATAGGTATTTTTCAGGATGTATTATTGTTACACAGCTCTTATATCATGTCGTTTTATGTTGTTCACTGGAAAGATACAGTTCTAAAGCTACGAATTACATCTACAAAAAGCATTTGTATTCCTGGTTCCGTAAACTTCGCTTGCCATGAAGCTGTTATGTTGAGCAGAGAGGAAAGAGATTGGTGTTAATGTGGTATGTCCGGATAGCGAGAGAAGTAAGAAGCAAAATGGAACGAAGTGGCTGCCATTAACGCGGGCTACGTTATCTTTGTGAGATGTGTCTATAAGCAAATGACAAAATTGATACTTATAATGGGTTTGTCATTCAGATACTTCTGTTTCATTTGTTTCAAACTGGTAATAATGCTAAAACTTAAGACTTTATGATATAACCGGTAGTGTTTTTATTACAAAGCTAAGGAGATGGGATAGAGCTATACACCAACACAAAGAGGAAGCGGCAATTAAAAGGAATGATTTATTTTTCATCTTCTAGGTCGCTACTTTGTAACATATTGCGTCTTCTGCCCAAAATTTCAGTTCCTTTTGTAACATTTAAGTCAAAATATCTTCATTTCTTGTGCTCGGTGGTGTGATATGAATACTCTGTATTTACAATTAGATTTCATTCGAAGAGCCCGCAACGTTGCCAGGATTCACTTAATACCTATTCTCAAGTCGTTATGGAAGTTGAAAACAATGCGGTCTGCTACGATTAGCTCTCCCAGTTTCCTTTCGCAAGTTGAAAGCCGGTACAGGAATAAAGGAGAGATAAGGAAACTTAGTTTAAACAGAATAGCGTGCTGGAAAAGCCGTGAAATAACGAAGCAGCGAAAATATGTTGACTAAGGTAATCTTATTCTGTTTCTATGGAATATAAGTATGGATATTTTCTTACTTAATATGGCCGTATAAAATATGGGGACGATATGTGGAGTTTAGTTGCTGACATCAAAGCGAAAAAAACAAACAAACAAAAACAAAAAGACAAAACAAACAAAAGCTTATGTGCTACATCACATTCTCTTCTACCTCTTCTTCAAACTATTCTTAAGAAACTTTGTTGTTTTGACTACTTCTGTCAATTGAAATAAAACTTCGTTATACAGCGATGCATTTTTCATATATATAAGGTGATTGTTATAGTAATTGGTAGTCACTTTTTAAAAAACGGGCTGCTGTGTGATGACTTTGAAATTCTATGTTTGCATAACCCGAGAAGAAAATAAAAACAAATGGCGATTTACCATTTAAAAAGTCATATAATTTATTTTAATTCAAAGGAGATCTTCGAAATGGTTGATATCACAGAAAAGATTGACAGAAACATTGTCGTCTTTAACGAGAGTTTCTTTTTATTATTTTTTATGCTTTTATAAATCTTATACAAATATAATTTACAGTGAAGAAGTTGACTAAGACTCATGATAAGCAAATGCAGAATATACTGTTTGGGGATCGGCAACTTTAGACGAATAAAATACCGAAATATCCAGCTTACTTAAGTAAACTTTTGTTTATCACTTAAGATTTCGCACCTATAATTGAAATTGAAGACAAATGTAGAAGACTTTAAATTAAATTTACGGACCACTGACCACAACTGTTACCCTCAGTATTTCCATACCTCAAACATTGAATACTTTAAAAATGGCTTATGCTGTATTTCTATATAAAGGTCTAACAGGATTGCAGAGATCTTGAAAATAAGCTTGTATCCTTAAAAAATACGCGATTTATGTATGAATTTTTGTGTTTAATAAAACTCAGTGTGGAATTACAAATGTCTGTTAAAGAGGCTCCCTTAATTTTCTTACGTTTGGGTATTATTATTATTATTATTATTATTATTATTATTATTATTATTATTATTATTATTATTATTATTATTATTATTATTATTATTATTATTATTTGTTTTATAGCTAAGGCAGATAAATAATCAAGAGGAAACAAAAACTTAAAACAAACAATACAATGAAAGTATAGTATCGGAAATGAAGTCTGAAAGGCTTGATTTCCGTTGGTTATATTCCAAAGATGCATAACAAAAAGGGTTTCTATTGTACTAGACTTATATTGTTTAGTTGTAATATTTTAGTGCTGAGGTATCGACGCACTTTTGTTAATGAATAATTTACATATTTTGATATCTTTCCTTTTATTTGTTACAGGTACGTTCTATGAATTTTTGCAGAACAGATTTAGTGGTAAGTGTGATTTATTCTGGTTTCCTCAAAAACCTTTCTCTGATACATTTTGAATATTAAGGACCAAAGTAATTGCAGAAGCTAAAGGCAGGTGAATGCTGGGCAATGTTCGTGCAGAGGGCTGATGCCAAAGAATAGCAGGCGCGTATCGGCCGAAACTGTGTACTCAGAAAAATTAAAGATTCTTAAAATATTAAAATCTTACTTCGATGAAGTCAATCTACGATACAATTTAAATTTGGCACGATTAGTTTTATACCAGATTAAATAAAATATTTCTACCCTGAGCATGATTCCCTTCACATGTGTCAATAAAGAAGTCACTTATCTCCGCTTCAGTGGAAATACTCACACATTCGTGTTACAAATACACGACGAGGAGAAAATAAACATTTCAATTGTATATCACCAATATTTAAGCTCGAGTTTGAAACACTATATAACATAATCCAGTCCTTTAATAATAAAATCACATTTACAACAAATGCCACAGAGAAGGTAACTGTTTCTATTTTCGTAGTGCACGTTTAGACATGGGATAAGTGGCATGAAGAGGATTTTTTTCTCTCAACATTTTCAGTGTTAAATAAATGTTGAACGATAACTATGTTAAGGTAAAAACTCGCGTTCTAAGTATCCATATACTGACGGAGAACCACAAATGGTGATGCAATGGTGAAGTTGCATACGCACTAACTGTGTACGAGATTAATGTCGTCTCACGTGACCTGTACTTTGACTTTGAATTATAGTGGGCATGAAAGTTCGGATTTGTACCTCATTCTGCAAGAGCCATTGACAGAACATTACTATGGAGTGTAAGCTGCTGATGTATCGTAAAGGGTCTACACAAGTTTTAAATGATAAGGATATAATTTGCACACGCAACAGTCTCCCTTGCTTATTATTATTATTATTATTATTATTATTATTATTATTATTATTATTATTATTATTATTATTATGATGATGATGATGATGATGATGATGATGATGATGATGATGATGATGATGATGATGATGATGATGATGATGATGATGATGATGATGATGATGATGATGATGATGATGATTACTGCATTTACAGTCTTCCATGTAGGTCATGCCGACGAAGAAGAATGAAATGAATGCAATAATACCCAAATGAGCCAATATTTCAAAATAAGGGAAAATCCCGGAAAAAAGCCTTATCCAGAAAGCTCACCCTGATTAAGAATCCAACTCGGGACCTCTTGAGTGTGCGGGTAGAAGCACTACTCCATACAACACGTATACAGTCTCCTGTCAGTCTTATGAGGATCATCACTTGCCTTGCTAACCTCCGTATGTTGACAGAAGAACTGGTTTGCAGTGTTCCAAAACCTCCTCTACATCTGAAATTTTATATTTGTCATTCGCTCTCGAAAACAAGAGATGCAAATATTCCATAATCCCTCAGAAGTAGATGAGACTTTCAAATGTCTTCCGATCTCAAAAACTTCTCTCATGCTATGTTTCTTTGTACATACAGGCAGCTAGCCATCACAAAATTGCTATCCGCCCTATCGTTCATAAGGTGCACATCTGTCAACAGAGTTAAGAAGTACATGTCGCATAGTACGTCATACACGACATTCATTGTGTCCTTCACCTCGGATTAACTCCCTGAGCCCTAAGTTAGTAACTTCTGTAATAGCAGCTACCTACAGGAAGAAAAACATGTTAAGTGAATATCGCTGTTTTCTGGGAAACAAGGCAATAACTAATCCTTTCATTCTATGTATATGGGGAAATCATAGAAATTATGCACTCTATTTTTGATACATATTATATTTAGATATTATCATATATTGGTATATATAAATGTGTGTTTTGATCACATATAAAATAACTGTATTGCTTGGTATACATTTATGTTTTAAAAAATCTCTAATCTTAGTACTGCCAGTATACAAATTTCTTTAGACATTATTGCTGTCACTCTCATTTGATTTGCTATATACAGTGAACATTTTCTGAAATTCTGGCTTAAGTTTATGCCGTTTATCCCTTAGCACAGCATTGTATGCTGTTTCCACGTGAAGAGATGCCAGTGGACAAAATGTGAAAGCATTTATCAAATTCAGAAATTATTATCAGGATACCAAATTTAAGGTATTTATCTATAGGTATAGAATATAAGTCTATCAGAATTTTTCACCAAAACAGAATAAAACTCGCGACATTTCGCCAATATCAGAGCTCTTTGTGAAACTTCAAGAATTTTCAAAGCAAACAGGCTCCGGTCTACGAGAACGTGAATTATGATTCATCTTCATTTTAGAAGAAATTATTGAAAAAAGTACATAAGTTGCTTGAGTATCTCAAGTGTGTGAAAGCGCTGAACATGTTAAAGAAAAGTTATAAAGTTGAATGTGCCTGTTAATAGGGAGTTCTTGTCCATATTTGTGGCTGTTACTGTAAACGTTAGTGTCACGTGAGCGATGCTCTGCACATGCTCATGGTTACTGTAAATAGATAACTGAAAATCGGACCCAAGAAAAATTACGCTTTGCCACTAATAATGATATAATACTGACGAGAGAGGTAATTTCAACCAACCCATATAAAGATCCAACTTTGTAGAATGAAATAGTTGAAAATATGGTAGCTGCTACTGGAAAAAAATTTCCTTCCTTACAATAAAGGAGCACCTGGATCACCTTCTCAAGCTGTACTATCTACATAAAAGGCCCAGCAATTTCTTATAGGTGTTCCCTTTAATGATAGAGCATGTGCATAATATTGCAATGTATTTCTGTCAAGCCATGTGAGGTTAGCCAGGTTTATTAATAAGTGATCTTTATTTCTATATATTATATTCATCGTTACATTGCTATTGCTGATAAACATGAAGAAGATGCGCCAAAAGCTGCCTCCAAATGAGACAGCCAGTTGGGATATACTAGGTGCCGAAGATATATGCACAAACCTTCCACTCCTGAAATAGTAAATGTACTGTCAGTACAACATAACCTAAATTGTATCCATACGAACGATTTAAATTGTTTATTCAAACCTATCTCCAGCAGAATATCGTTCTTGTTACGATTCTAGGCGGTACCGATATGTAAAATCTCTACAAGCCGTAGTAGAGCCATTTCGTCAAAACAAAAATGGAGTCGGCATTCTTCATCTGAAAATTGATTTAAATCTAGTCTCTGAATTGCCACGCCTCCTCGGGGACATTTATTTGTCTGTTAATATAATGAATTATTATATCTTCAATAACTCATCATTAATTCCACCGAACGCTGCGCTATCAAGTAATTGTTCCATTTTCTGTTCTCATTAACGTATCCTATCGAATGACTCGTGCAAAAACTCTTGACTCAGTAACTTACGCTACAATATATTCCGTATTCAAGTCACAAGGCAATAGCCAATACCGTATCAGAAAACACGCTGTGGCAAAAACTCTCTAATAACATCTATAGCTTCAAGTAACTGGCATTCTAAATGCACCAGGTAGAATAATATATGTTCTAAAACATTTAGAATGCATATTGTTTTATTACCAAAATTTTTGAATCTTTGAACTTGTGTAAACTTTTAGTCAATCTTCCCAGACGCATTATTTTCTTAGCATAAAGGAGTTGGTAAATAAACTTTTGAAATGTAATTTTTTACACGCTGTAAGAAAAAATGATACTGGGTAGAGGAAGGCTTAGCTATAAACTAACAATCATAGAGATTCTAACAACGATAGGTTTGCTATTGCCCTCTTTTCTTCATTCATTCTTACACAAGTTTTACCCCATACCCATTACATTTGATTCTGTGATATTTCCTACCAGTTTGCTTTAAATCGTTTTCTTGCGGTTTCCCTTTCTCACTGAAAAGCAGAGAAATAGAGATGGCTTGAACTGACGGCTTTCTCTGGTTTCCGTTCTTCGATTTCCCAGTTGGGGACGCTTAAAGTTGACATCAGCCGCTTTACGTATTTACGTGAGAGATCCACAGCAGGTGAGGTCGAAGAAAGGGGGAATAGCGAAAGAAAGAAAGAAAAATGAGGATGCTGAAAAATTCACGGGGAGGAGAAAAGAGCCAAAGAAAGCGGTTGTTGAGTACCTCCTTTCGCATTCAGCTGTGTTTTCGAGTTTGTAACTTGAGTGTAGTAAGCGTTGCCTTGTTATACTGTGCACTTCCCCAGAGGACTTGAACCGTATCACAGATATTACCATTTTCTAAGTACACCAAGCGCTCTTTGTGCAGACCTTGATTTAAAGATGTACGTGCTACTCTACGTGGTCCATTTGTACAGGGGGTTTACGAAACTAACTGATTTAGTATACATTTACCTGTTCCCATTTATTAATGACTACTTATGCATCGTCATATCAGCATCGAATGCTGATTAAGGCTTCACGGGTGATCAGCCGCGTCAAATTTATGAAGATCGAGCTTTCGGCCATTTTACACTCTATGGCCTTAATCAGGAACTGAGTGAGCATCGAATGCTGTTCAATACCTTATTGACTGCCATATGTAATTCTTAATGAGGAGTACAAGAGAGATTAGAACATGCATGCCGATCTCGCCTTTGCTTCAAGTATTAATAACTTTGCAATGTTATAATTCACTGAATTATGTGTATAATACACTGTTTACCTCCCACCTTGAAACTTTCACCACTCGTCACTTCTCTTTTTCTTCGCACCTCGTTTTCAATTTAGGTAATACTGATGAAGTTGCTTCGTCCTTCTGGTTGTCACATTTGCATTCGAATTAAATTTATTTCCAATCTTTCCTACGTCACATCTTTCTCCCTGGCATTTGCCGCATCCGTCCTCTTATTTTGCACAATATCCTTATAATTAGTTACTTAATTCAACTAACACTTCTTTCTCGATTGATAAGAAATTTGTCCCAAGGGATTTCTTCTCATTTTGTTCACCCGCCATATTTTCAGATGTGTGTAAACGAAATTAAAAACAAAGTCGGGCCTAATGGTTCAGAATTATTGAATTATCTTTTCGGCTGAAAATTCTTAATGAATGGATACATACCGAACGGGATTGCTCAGGCGGTTTCGTATGGGGCTTGCATCCGGGAAGCCTGAGTTCGATTACTGTGGCCAACCTACCCGATCCACAGGCATATTTTGGATATTTTTTCCGGGTCGCCAGGGAATGCTGGGTAGGTTGATTACATACCCCCCCCCCCCCCCCGAATTTCCTCTACCTCCTTTTCATTTCCATTATCATTTCGTATCATCTTTTTTTTCGGTTCATTCAGCTTTAAAGTCTCGGCGCTACATGGCAGGTTGATGTGCTCTGGGTGAACCAGTTCTTTCTCCGGTATTACAGTTGCCGGTCTCCGAACCCAGGTCTCGTGGTGGGACAGTTTCCGAACCGCAGTAAGGCAGGATTTTCGTTGCCCTGGACTGCTAGGGGAAGTTTCCATCTAAGTGAAATGTAGGGACCCTGCCCTTGTTGTGACTGCGTAGGACGACTGTCCTGTCTCTCCTGTCAGTTCATCCTTCCTCACAGGGTAAGCCCGACTTGGGGCAGAGATACAATAACCAAGTTTGGTTTTCGTGCCGAGTCCATTCTGAAATAAGCCAATTATCCATTTATTCAGAAGGGATACTTCCTTCAGAAACACATATTATTCCAAATTAAACATATTTATCGGACCTGTTTATGGCTTATACCAGCCCACTTTTATCCTAAACAAATTAATATAATGATGTTTTTCTAGATCAAGTTTGTATTAAGTACACTTTAGTTTCAATTGATTCACAGAGTATCACAATCTTTATTGGCTGATAATACTGGTTTTATAAATGAAACGTTTACCTGCGATACACGTTAGCTGGATGCAGAGTGTGAATGACGTCAGATGTGCAGCACGGCCGTAAAATATAGAAACAACTGCCACAAGAAGCAAACGTTGAAAACAACGTAACGTAGTACTCAGGGAAGTGGTGAGGCATTGCCTTGCAATTCTATGCAGAATCAAGGTTAAGGTGTAGTATATCGGGACTGTTTTGTTTCTTCTCGCTGTACCTCTCATGGTCAGGCTGTACCTAGCTGCAGTTTTTTACATGCGCGAGCGATAACAGTACAGTCCATGTGCAGTATATTATATGAAAGAACGTACGTGCCTTCAGTATGAAGGCCTCCTAAACGTTAAAACTGAAATTAGAGGTTCTTAAATTTAAACAAATTTACAAAGTGAAGATTCTGTTTCAGAGAGGAATTAGCAGATTTAAGTTTGGAATACGTATATAGGAACATTGGGGGGGGGGGGGGGAGGGATGTAGTAGGATGTAGTATGGACTTATGTTAATGAAAGAGCGGCAGATATTTTTAAAGTCTGCGTCTTTCTCCTTCGACCTTTTTGGTCTTAAGAATTGTTTCCTGGTAATGTATAACTATATCTGTTATCTGTGGGGGAAAACTTCCACGCAGCATATTTTTTCCCTTCCTTTCAATGTACAGCACACATACACTTGCTGAAGAGTGAAATATTTATTTGATATGGCAGGAGATAAGATTCGGTTATGGTATCTAGACAAATGGTGTAGTTCAGACTCGCTGATCAGAAAGGTATGAAACGTGAAGCACCAGCCAGATTGATATGCTAACAATATTCAAAATTCTGTTAATATTAGAACAAGGAAAAGCTCCCCGAACTTGCAATGCAAGCGATCCATTAACATGAGTGATTACAAGGGGAGGTAGTTGTAATTAGAGCTGCTTGAATGTTGTCAGCATAAGCTGCCACTAATGCGTCACAGATGACGCAATACAGGTAACCTATAATTTCACGGGGACAGGGATTTATCACTAAATACATGCCTGACGATAGTTATTAGAGACCGCTACAAAATGAAGAACAAATTGAGAAGATATTAAATTTATTTTCCTAAATCGTGAAAACAAAATAACGTGGGTTAGGTATTCCTTCAAAACTACATTTTTTCCTAAAAATCATACAAAAATTGAGCTACACACTTTAATAAAGATGGACTAATTCTCTATCTGTAATAATAACTGTCTGTAAAAACTAAAATATGGGAGTTAAAATTACGAATGCTATGTGTGCACACGCCTAGACATATAGCGGGAGACAAATATTTTAAGAGTTTGAATGTTACGTCACGACTGTGGCATTGTAAGAATAAAGCGAATGACTCCTTGCTAATGGAGAACAGTATCAGAATTTAAAAATTCAAGAAAATAACAATCATTATCTGGAATACAGTTATCTACACAAACAAAAAAGTGTGCTTCACAATTTTGTGCCTTATCAAAAATACATGTTTTCATACTGTAACATTGTTTCTATCTCTTAACGGTTTGCGAGTTAAGCAAAAGTCATTCATAATGAGCAAGATTTCAGATTTGTCGCTTAAAAATTGAAAATGTGCGTCTTAGTTGTCATTAAACTATCTTAAAAACGTGTTATTTAATAAAATTCGTTTGAATCGCAATTAGGAGTATCAATATTTTAAATAATTTTGTCATGTAAAGGGTTGCTTAGGTGGGGAACATTCATGAAATACGTTTTAAGACTTGAGTACAAATAATATGTCTGTAATTAACGTACATTTTTCTTTTAAGGTTCCGTTGTACACAAACACAGACACACACATGCTCTGAGGAAGTAATTTTTGGTTAGAGGGTTTTCAAAACATGTGAAATCTCCTCACCCTGTCTTACTAATCCTCATCCTCAATACCCTCCATAGTTTGAAGTAGACTTCGTTGCTTCCATCGATTTATATCTTATTCGTATCATATCTTCATATAATGTAGATACCGATTCATATCTTACATTTGCCCCTAAGAGATATCAGAGTATCTTTCCCAAATGGAGCTAATCACGAGCTGGGAAACTTGGTCCACATCTACTGCTGTGAGCATGCTATTTGCGATATCAAGACTAGTTTTAAAATGCAATATGCAATATAGAACAGAAAGCAAAAATTGTATTAAAGTTATGCAGTTAATAAAAGGGGTGCTCAACTCTGAAGCATGGTACTACACATCTTATTCCCCCACCAGTGACCAAGCCCATGAGAGACAGGCCTAGTACTCAGAGGCGAATGAATGCGTACATCTTTCATTTCCTGTACATAAGAATGACACCGCAGTGTCATCATTAGAACTCAGTAACCATACATATGTGTACATTCTGGTGCAGCGGATGGAAGGAGTTGATTTCAGCTTCCCCTTTCTGGCTGGTAGTTGAGAACACTGGTTTAGAATTTCACTGTATTAAGCTTAATTTTATGATTAAAGGTAAAGAGGTATGTTACATGAACGTAATGGTGTAGCAATTGACATATAGTCTCATCACAGACTGGTCCGCCTCGGTAGCGTAGATGATAGAATGTCTGCCTCACGTTCAAGAGGTACCGAGTTCGAATTTTGGACAGGGTGAGTTACCTGGATAAGGCTATTTCTGGGGTGTTCCCTTATTCCTTAAAGACAAATGTCGGGTAGCGCATTGAGCTGGCAGAAGCATTAACATTATATTTTTGTCTATTACTCACCTATAGCAGGTGATAGAAGGCACTCCCACCAAAAGTTCATTACAATGACCTGCTGGAAACGCTTGTTTTCAGAACCATGCTTGAAAGCCATATTTAAAAAAAAGAGAGAGAGAGAGATTCGCGTACGTGCACGCGCGTGCATGTTTCTGTGCATGTGTATGTACCTCTGTGTGAAATGAATAACCCAGTACGAAACGCCAGTTAAATACTTACTAAAGTAGATATTTAATGCTATTGATCAACAATTTTTAATCAATCCTTTCTCCACAAAATGCCGTGTGTAGGTCAAGATTAAAAGGCAGAATCAGACTAAAATATCAAATGCCACATGTGAACCACAGTTCCTCAGCAGACTATATACCTACTTAATCGACCCAGCTGAGTTACCACGTCAATATTAAATTCCTGAACTGATTTTCTTTAAATGTTTTCAGTCTGATTCTCTCTTTGAACGCTTAGAATTTATCCTAAGAACTTTTTCAGGATGTTACACGAATAGGTTTACCAAAATTCTCTCGCCCAAAGTATGTTTGACTTGGTAGAATTTTAGAAAAGTGGGATCTTTTAACATTTTCTCCTAACGATTTTGATTATTTTAAATTATGTTCATTATAAATGAAGTTTGCGTTTTTAATTCTCTGAAAATAACCTGTTAAGTGTCCGTGCTTCTGAGGTGGACATAATTTATTGATGGACAGAATGTTCTGCTGTGAGTGCGACTCAAACTTTACTCTTCACCTCGTAGTTAATTTCCACTCATCTATTACTACCATGATTTATTATTATTATTATTATTATTATTATTATTATTATTATTATTATTATTATTATTATTATTATTATTATTATTATTATTATTATTATTATTATTATTATTATTATTATTATTATTATTATTATTATTATTATTATTATTATTATTATTATTATTATTATTATTATTATTATTATTATTATTATTATTATTATTATTATTATTATTATTATTATTATTATTATTATGATTATTATTATTATGATTATTATGATTATTATTATTATGATTATGATTATTATTATTATGATTATGATTATTATTATTATGATTATGATTATTATTATTATGATTATGATTATTATTATTATGATTATTATTATTATGATTATTATTATTATTATTATGATTATGATTATTATTATTATTATGATTATTATTATGATTATTATTATGATTATTATTATGATTATTATTATGATTATTATTATGATTATTATTATGATTATTATTATGATTATTATTATGATTATTATTATGATTATTATTATGATTATTATTATGATGATTATTATGATGATTATTATGATGATTATTATGATGATTATTATGATGATTATTATGATGATTATTATGATGATTATTATGATGATTATTATGATGATTATTATGATGATTATTATGATGATTATTATGATGATTATTATGATGATTATTATGATGATTATTATGATGATTATTATGATGATTATTATGATTATTATTATTATTATTATTATTATTATTATTATTATTATTACTTGGCAGTAGAGCATAAGTTAGTTTAGTATTTAATGACTGTCTCTACTGAAATTTGATTCTACTTATGTGTTATTCCTTTCCGAAATTTATTCGTATTTCGCACAACTAGAGTTTAGAAAAACTAGAATTAAGTTTGGATGATGTAATTTTATTATACGAAAAGTAAAATGCACATCGCTTGAATCTTTTAAATAATCGTGCAACTAAATAGAATTTGTTTTATCCTGGAAATCGAAATATCACTCCAGCTAATTTCAATGTATCATGTCAATAGATGATGGTAAATGGGATTTTAAAAGAGTCAATGAAATGAGTGACGACCTGTTATTCACTATTGGTAAATACTAGAAGCGTTTGCTTTGCAAACACAACTGCGGTGCAGAGGTACGCTGGTCTGTTAAACATTGCAGATTTCAGTTTACCTCGATAGGGTCATTGGAAACCCAGACAAGTCAGATCACGTTTTCCTTTTTCCCTTAGGTGCATAAAAATTGCAGTACTTTTATCTGGCTTCGTCAAAATCGGGGCCGCTAGGGTAGATATATGGAATTCCATGAAACCGAAACACTGCAGTAATCCTTTGATAGATTACTAGCTGAGATTGAAAACAATACAGACTAGAACTGTTTTCTTGCTGTGCTGTAACTTCACTCGTAACGGCAGTAATGAAATATTGTTGGACGAAGGCACAGACGTAGTCGTATAGAAGGTTATTGTCGGCATCTGGCAGAATGACGTCACTTGTTATGTGTCGCAAGGAAAGGGGTTTTATGACCGCAGCGAAAATTATTTCTAGACGGTTACATGTTTTATTTTTTCATTCTCTTTTGTCTCGTAGTTCTTGACTTCTTCCACCCACCGAAATTCAGTTGTCACACTCATGACGACTGGTTTAAACTGCCTCGCCTCTTGCAATTTTTCCCTCTTTTTGACTTGGATTTTTTTTTTGTGGCCCAGAATATTTTCAGTTATTTCTTTTTCATAGCTGAGTTAATAATTGCTGAACTTTTCCGTTATGACAACTTGTAGTGCACATTTTTATTCTGCCTTGGTATGATGTGTGGTTTTGGATAGATGTTGGCCTACTGATTCAAATACGAAAAGCACGACTCAAATGCTGATACTGAATGCTGAACGATACTGATTCAAATGCACTGGGTTCAAATACAAATCAGAGTGATAGTTCTTAAGTATATTTAAAGCATCAACTTCATATCAGTAGATTTACTGGCATGGAAAAACAGCTGGATGAAATTTTGGCATATCGGCGGCGCTATGTGGGCCTGAAAATTGCCAGCGTCGTTAAAAATCCAAAGATGGGTTTCGTTTATTCATGTCCAGAAAATATTTATTTATACATTTATTTAATTTTTTATTTATTTGTTTCTTTTTTTTTTCTTTTGCGTGTTGAAACCACCAACTCCTGTTTCATCTTTAGCACCACAACCACCAGCATCACCGCCCAAATGTCTCCGCAAAAATTCAAAATCGAGATACTGTTTTGAGGCTTACTAAAACAAATATATATAATTTTGTACATATGCGTTTATTTGTCCGTGAACAAGTACTTACTACTGGTAAACAAAAGGTTAGTTAAGTACCAATCTTGGTATTTTAGTTCGGTGTCTTCCAAGAATACTGCAACAAATTATAGAAAAAGGAATCTCCCCGTTCCAAATATATTCTTTAATTGGAATATTTTTTAAAATTATGGTTTTCTAAAAAGTAGCCCTCAAACATGTTTAAGATACTTCCATGATAAACGAAAATTAAAGCTTTCTGGAAATATCCCCTGAATTCATTCGAACGACTTCACATAATCACAAACAGCAAGACTTTAGCACAATAAATCTCCATTTCATTATATTATACTTTTTGGAACAATTATTGCCAAGATATTCCTTGTAAATAGTTTGAGCTTTGCAGTTTTTATACTTTTCTGAAATGCGAAGTCGTTATTCATTTTTCTCTTGGTCATGCAAGGAGAATGGAATTCAAATTAGTTAAGATTGCCAGCAGTTTTTCAATGATTTGACTGTCGCTTAAACTCTGCTTTATTTCTCTACTCCCATTGTATCTACAGGAAAATGTGTAAGAAGAGAAATTTTGTAAATGTCTTGTCTGAATTAGCATGTAGTCGATAGAGGAACACACACACACACACACACACACACACACACACACACACACACACACACACACACACACACACACACACACACGCGCGCGCGCGGGCACGGGCACGGGCACGGGCACGGGCACGGGCACGGACACGGACACGGACACGGACACACACGAATCTTTTTGAAAGAAAGGACACGTGAGTACATTAGAATTTTACTTTCACTAGCACATATAGAAGGATTACGTTACACCCCAATGGTTCTATTACGGCATTTTCTAGGAAATACACCTTTTGCGACGCCCTGTACTGAAAAAGAAATTAAAATGAGATGTCATCCAAAGAATCTATATGGAGATTTTGGTGACTCGCTCTGCCCAAAATTTGTAGAAAAATGATCCTGTGTGAGCGTGTACACGCTTGCCCGTGCTTTCGGTTTTTTTTTTTTTTTTTTTGTGTAATTTACGTCTTCCAGCTTTATGTCATATCGGACGATGAGTGAAATGATACTCAAATTAGCCCGGGGTCCATGGAGCTTAGAGGTACCTGACATTCGTCTTTCAGGATAAGGGAAAACCCCGGAAAAAGCCTTATCCAGGTAACTCACCCTGACCGAGATTCGAACTCGGGACCTCTTGAACGTGAGGCAGTCACGCTACCATCTACGCTACCGAGGCGGGCGCTTTCGCGTTTGTATGTTATGTCCGTTCTTACTGCATTGCGCTAAGGGCGGTCACAACCAAACACTCAACATGTAACCAAATTACGGTTACATGTTTAAACTATTATTGATTTGAGTATATCTTTTGCAAGTGCGTCGCTATTCAGTTGTTCCTTGCTATATAATGGCAAGAACTTCACATCCGAAGATCGATTCGGTTTCGAAATGTTCATGAAAATATTTCGACAAAGCTGGAGACCGATTAACATGAGTTAGAATAGGAAGCCAATGCCACATATAGAAGAATAGTAGGGATTACCCTCTGGCAGATATATATTAGGCAAGATTTTCATTTAAGAATAGTTGCAAAGAAATTTCCAAAGAAATAGTGCTCTAGGACAGGTGTGTTTCCGAAAGTTAGTCTTTCAAGTAGTACTTCAGTATTCCATTAATGAATATGTGATATAATTTTGAAAATCCATATATTCGGGAAATAGGTAATAATGGTGATAATAGTTAGTTACTAACACTCCCCACATGGCAACCTTGGCCTTCGGGGTAACCTCACCCCACCAAGTGATGACCGGACCCATTTCTCAGGTGGAGGCACCCAGAGGGCGGTGTCCATTACCTCCGATGATAGGGTGATAGTGAAGATGGCGGTGAGGTGAGAGGACCTACAGTTTTTACCGTGGACTCCGAACCACGTTGGGCATAGGGGATACTTCACGTGTGCTAGACAGAGGTGAAGGCGTGGATAGGGCCGACTTAAAATCGCCAACCCCAGAGCCGGGAATCGAACTCGGGACCCTTAGAACGGGAGCCGCGAACGAAACCACCGCGCTACCCCGGCGCCCGATAATGGTGATAATGGTGATAATAATAACAACGGCAGCGGCAGAAGGCACAAGGCGGCAGCAGCAACAATAACAATAATAACAATAAATAGCAGTAGTAAGGGCTGTTTTTAGAGTCATTCTGATATGCAAGTAAATATGCAACCATTTGCGAAAAGTGCTGACTGTTTGAAGTCATACATATTGTCGCGAACCCATTTTCTACGATAGCGTGCCCCAGAGAGATAAGGGACAAATGGTGTCGGGTGGTTTGCCTATGCAGATAAACCTAGCGCGGAGATAAAAGGCATGCCAAACAAATAGAGAGCTAAATGGAACATTCTAGTGACATCTTGATTGTCTTACAGAACATTCGATTTCTTGTTTGTTACAGAATATTCGAGATATGTCCAGTAATATGAGTCGCGGTATATATGGAAGCTGCGATTCTCCAAGGGATAGTTGTAATCACAGTCGTAAACAGGAATTGTAACAAGAGTTGTTGTAAACAGTTGTTGTAGACCACGACCTTGGTAGATTGTAATTGCGTATGTGACGTAATTCTTTCACTGTGAGTATTGTCCTAAGTGTATTTCTACGGAAATGAAGAACATTTTGAATTTCTGCAACTTGGACTTTTAATTCTACGAACACACAATGTCACAATATTATTTATTCCTATTTTTCTAGATTATTCTTTCTTCTTACCATAAGTGAACAGTGTTATTCACCTCCATTTTGTTTCAAAGATAGTGACAGGGAAATATTAGGAAGGAATTAGTTTTGATGAAACTAAAACTTGTAACCACCATATTCAAGCTCGTATAAGTAATTTACAGTTTGTTATTCCTTTGCTTACTCGTTTACCTTCCCATTTAATTTGTATGTCCTTAACTTTAAATGGTTTACATGCCTCCTTGAAAGCGAGGAACAAGCGTATTATCTAAAATAATTAAAAATGCAAGACAGAATGATTTAGCGTATCACACCGAACATACGCAGCGAGCCGTTTTGTTTTATTAATGTAATTACTTCGCTCTTAGTCCTGTTTCAGACATCTCTGTGGCAGTGCGTTGACTTTTTAATTCCAATACATGAGCTGATTTATTTGACACATTAATCCATGAATGCACCGCTTTTTTACAGCATTAATGCCACCGTTTGATAATCCACAATGAAATATATTTTCATCCTCACGATAGACCCTTTCCTTGTGTCAGGAAATTGTTACTGTGAAATGGTAAACTTTTGTGACGATCAGTTTCAATTGAAGCACTGCTGGGTGTATGAGGTATTCAAACTGGATTCAATATATTGAGAAGGTCCCTTGGCATGGTCCATGTCTTATGTAGTGATCTATCACTTGGTAAATAAACAACTATTAATTTACTGAAAGATACTTTAGATTTGACGCAGGGTAAACTCCTGAACTGTAGCATCTGACCAACACTTCCCTGTCATACCAAAACTTTAAGTCCTTTTGAACAAAGCTCCTAGATTACAAGGCATAAGTTACTACAACTTCTGTAAAGCGCTTGAGATTCTCTTAAAGCAATCAATGTTGCACAATAGTACTGAATCACTTGCATAATAATAAAAGTGGGAATTAGCCTTCCACTTACAATGAGCGTCATAAGTTCAGTGCGTTGTATACAAGTATGTGACTAACTCCTAATTCTGATAACACTTTTAGTTCCTATCTCCAACAGCAGTTTACGTTAGAACCGGAGACCAATTTATTTCAGAGCTCTCTATTGTATGCCAAGTAATATCCTAATGTGTTTTGGGGTGTCATAAGCTTGTACGGAAATAAAAAAAAATGACCAACTTCCCTGAGCGTATAATGTGTGAAATCCTGATAAGATAACATTGTATCAGAACCAACAATACATCAGGATTGCCTTCCGCCGAGTGTTTAAATGGTCATTTCATACAGATTTTTTCCAACTGCATTCTATTTCACTTTCTTCGTTATTAAGCTCTTTCTGTGCCGATGAATGAATAATAATTTTGAAATAAATATCCTCCAGTTTACAATTATAATAAGAAACCGTGATTTTCCGTAAGTTATGTTTTATATAAGACTAAAATCTTTTCTAAGTTACCTGAAATTACCTTATGGCTCATTGAAGAGCATTTCAGTAGAAAATATTAGAACGAATTCTACAGTTTTACTGTGGATATTCTTTTGATTTTAAAGCGCATGTGTTCTTTCAGTTTCTTTTTCAAATTATTGTTTGTATCCAAATAATATTCCCTTGCGATTAAGAAGGCGCTGACGACCAAATAGTTGAGTGCTCTTAAATGTATATGATCATCGTACAAATAAGAAATTAAAGTGGCTAGACTTACTTCGTAAATTGCGACTTCAAAAGGTAACTTGTGCTTGGCGGATTGGATGGAATATAAAAATTCACTTGGATGGCAATAACGACACGTGACAAAAAGTTTGAGATGACTATGGGAAAGATCAACGATGTTTAAACCTACAATGTGAGTTATGTAAAAAACTGAAGCTGCTGACAGTGAAGTAAACTAGGTTATAAATAATAACTAAACACTAGTAACACAACTTCACTTATCTTATTTAACTCTTGGGGACCGGTTTCAAAGCAAACATCTGCTTTATCCTCAGCCATTCAGCTTGACACTCACCCACTAACTGACGGACTGACCTTGACCACTACCGGAGTTTGAAGGATAGCTCCTTATCTAACTGCCATCTATCGGGGACAACACAAACTTATTGATGATGTCTATAGGAGGGATATCAAAATTCATTACGCGATCCTTATTTTTCAAAATAAATATCTTCTCCCAAACCATTAAATCTATCGGTTCCTTCAATTGTTTCAATAATTTAACTTCTGGATTTACTTCATGATTATATGACCAAAAATGATCAGCTACTGCCGATTTCTCGGTCTGTTTATATTTAATATTTCTAAAATGTTCTTTCGCTCTGGTTTCTAAATTACGCTTGGTTCTACCAATATAGATCTTATCGCATTCTAAACAGTTAACTTGATAAATACCAGATTTTTTGTTGTCTGAAATTTTGTCTTTTTTAGAAAACTGTAGCAAATTCTTTATACTGTAATTATTATGAGGTGCTAGTATTATACCCACTTCTTTGAAAATTTTTTGGAACTTTTTATTTGCCCACGGATGATAAGTAAATTTTTTGAAAATATAGTCCTCTTTTACTTTTTTAAGAGTGGAAACATCATTAACATTTTTTTGATATTTAAATTTTTCCATTCTTCTGATGATAAAATCTTTATTAAAGCCGTTAATTAAAGCAGTGTTTACAATATGTTTATATTCCGCATTAAATTCTTCTTCATTTAGAGGTATGTTTGTCAATCTGTAAATCAAACTATTAAAAACAGCAAATTTGTGTGACATAGGGTTAAAACTTTTATTTTTGATATAATTATCCGTGTGAGTTGACTTTCTATAGATGCCAAAACTTAATTTATTGTTATTTTTCATTATTTTTAGATCTAGAAAGGGGATGTAGCCATTGTTTTCAATTTCTATTGTGAACTTGATAGCTTTATCCTGTGAATTTAGAATATTTAAAGCCTCATCTATATATCTTTCAGGAACTATGGCAAAAATGTCATCTACGTATCTATACCATATTTTAAAAATTGAAGGAAAAGATTTAGTGACTTCTATTTCAAAAAAACTCATAAATAGATCAGCAAGAAAGGGTGAAAGGGGACTACCCATCTACCCTTTCTTGCTGATCTATTTATGCGTTTTTTTGAAATAGAAGTCACTAAATCTTTTCCTTCAATTTTTAAAATATGATATAGATACGTAGATGACATTTTTGCCATAGTTCCTGAAAGATATATAGATGAGGCTTTAAATATTCTAAATTCACAGGATAAAGCTATCAAGTTCACAATAAAAATTGAAAACAATGGCTACATCCCCTTTCTAGATCTAAAAATAATGAAAAATAACAATAAATTAAGTTTTGGCATCTATAGAAAGTCAACTCACACGGATAATTATATCAAAAATAAAAGTTTTAACCCTATGTCACACAAATTTGCTGTTTTTAATAGTTTGATTTACAGATTGATAAACATACCTCTAAATGAAGAAGAATTTAATGCGGAATATAAACATATTGTAAACACTGCTTTAATTAACGGCTTTAATAAAGATTTTATCATCAGAAGAATGGAAAAATTTAAATATCAAAAAAATGTTAATGATGTTTCCACTCTTAAAAAAGTAAAAGAGGACTATATTTTCAAAAAATTTACTTATCATCCGTGGGCAAATAAAAAGTTCCAAAATATTTTCAAAGAAGTGGGTATAATACTAGCACCTCATAATAATTACAGTATAAAGAATTTGCTACAGTTTTCTAAAAAAGACAAAATTTCAGACAACAAAAAATCTGGTATTTATCAAGTTAACTGTTTAGAATGCGATAAGATCTATATTGGTAGAACCAAGCGTAATTTAGAAACCAGAGCGAAAGAACATTTTAGAAATATTAAATATAAACAGACCGAGAAATCGGCAGTAGCTGATCATTTTTGGTCATATAATCATGAAGTAAATCCAGAAGTTAAATTATTGAAACAATTGAAGGAACCGATAGATTTAATGGTTTGGGAGAAGATATTTATTTTGAAAAATAAGGATCGCGTAATGAATTTTGATATCCCTCCTATAGACATCATCAATAAGTTTGTGTTGTCCCCGATAGATGGCAGTTAGATAAGGAGCTATCCTTCAAACTCCGGTAGTGGTCAAGGTCAGTCCGTCAGTTAGTGGGTGAGTGTCAAGCTGAATGGCTGAGGATAAAGCAGATGTTTGCTTTGAAACCGGTCCCCAAGAGTTAAATAAGATAAGTGAAGTTGTGTTACTAGTGTTTAGTTATTATTTATAACCTACAATGTGAGGTTCAAAATGACAAACATAAGTTCTGGCGTCAGCAGCAGCAGCAGCAGCAGCACAAATCTGGCAGGCTGTTTGGAACAGCCCGAAGGGTGGTCAAATCGTGTACCTGCTCTGGGAAGAGCTTAACCACGTAGTGGCGGGATGTGGATGTTGCAGAATGACGGGTGTAATTTAAGTGGGGTTAGTGTAGGGAGGTAGCTTTTTGCTCCTCAGGGAATGATGAACCGGGTGCTGCGGACAGCGAGCACCGCTGGTGGGTTAGTTAATAAACTAGGAAGAAGGTATGTATAATTTTTGAATATTCCATAATAACAATTTTGGAGTAGTTGAAATTTAATTTAGGCTGGAATGGAGATCATGTGGTTACCGGTAGTGACCGCAAGACATGCGGGGTAACCGGTATCGCTTATAGCGACGCTCACGAGGAAACTGGCGTCAGGTTGAGGACAAAGTGTATTTAGGTGAAGGTATGGTAGGTGTAGAGGGAGGTAAATGGGAACAGGGGAGATAATTGTTTAAATATTATGTGTTTCTGAAATTTAACTTTTTTTTGTTAATTACAACTAAAGCAAAATTAGGGTACTATTGATATATACTACGATCATTTAAAAAATTGGTAACAGGTGGAAGTAAATAATTAGCCAAATACGTGTTTCAGTAGGGAAGATTAAAACATTTATCATGCTTGTACTGTGCTTCTGACTGCTGGGAAAACTTATAACAGGCGAAACGAAGACTTTTTGTTAAAAATTTCAATAGTTGAAGAAATGAAAAAAAAAGTAAATAAGAGTCATCAGAAAAGAGAACTTCAGTCACATCAAAATCAGAATTTAATACTTATGTGATAATAATTTCTGCTTCTTCCATGATGTTCGTTATCTCTCTGTAATGATCACCGATTTTATAGTGACTGTTCACTAATACACAACTGTAATTATTGAGGGATATTTAATCAGAACAAGTTGGTGCATCATAATAGCACTGGTAAACCCCGAAACATCAGTTAACTAATTGTTGTTAGCCATCCGGACGCAGGACACATTTCTACCTGGTCGTTGAAGGTTCGTAATTATATAACCTTTTTCATCCTTGTCAAAACAGGTAGCCGTTTTAGTTTTCTAAAGTTCTCATACTGAACGAAACAGGTAGTAGTTCAATTTACTGATATACGATTGGTAATTAGGATAAAGCGGTTTAAAAATTAGCGAATTTTCAGATCTATGTTATGAACATAAAACTGACAAAACATAGACAAGATGACATGAACTATTTTCTACATATTTCACTCCAGGAAAGTAATTTCAGTTATAAAAGTGTAAATAAAGTAATATAACATTTCGAAAACACTTGCTCTTAGGAAAGTTGCCAAATGTGATCCGAATAGCATGAAATATTTCAAAAACAGCTAGGACAGAAGACATTATGGACACGTTGTTCAGTTCATCAAATTGTGGTCTTCCCTGAAGCTCATTTATGGCAATCTTGTAGAAATAAAGTTTTGAATATTCACCAAAAGTAAAGGCGGCTGCACCCGGGAAAAACATGCAGATAATTGTAAACTTAATATTACTATAAAATACGCTTCTTTAATCAAAATGTCTGTGTTAATGTGTTGCAGGGAATCACGCTTTCATTTAAGCATAATTAACCAAGTTTGAAAGCCACACTCAATGTAAACAAACGATTGACTTTTTTGTATCAACTGTGAGGAGCAACCTTTTCATTAATATGCTACTAGAGCGAACAGAGGCACCACACAGAATTAAATGTAAGTTATGGTCTTCTTTATTTTTACTATTCATATTACTGATCACTTCATATTCACAGAAAAGTTTTTAGGTACGCTTGATTAACACACTTTTCAAAACCATACAGATAATAGCGCACACAGTGGTTTCACTATAGCATGCTTTGGTTTCCCGTGCATCACGGATAAGTGGGTGGGTGAGTGGGTGGGTGGTTGGGTGTGTGATGTTTTAGGTCCTTTCGACAATGAAGTCATTTATGCCCGGCTCGGAGTAGTTAAGTCATAGGTTTGCATCAATTTCGGTTCTAAGGGAGCAACAATAACAGTTTCGTCCATCTTCTTCTACAAGTATGACCAGCAACAACAGGCTGAAGCTGAATAAATAACATTTTGAAAATGGTAAAAGTTTCTCTCCTTTAAAGAATGTCTATTTTCCAAAGAATAATACGAGTAAAATGTAGGATCCGGTTCTCTGATTCAACAAGGGTATCAAACTATATTTTACGGAGATGATATCGAAATGAGAGGTTACCTCCAGCAAGATGGAGCAACGTGCCATACATCTAAAGACACAATGGAACTTGTAACTAGTTTCTTTGATAATCGAATAATCTCAAAAGTTCTGTGCCCCCCGATCCCCTGACCTAACTTCACCGGATTTTTTCTTGTCGGGGTATCTAAAAATAGAGTATACAAGAATAGGCCACGGACAATTGATGTTCTCAAGGAATCCATTCGAACCGAAATAAGCAAATTGGTGAGGATACTCTCCGTAAACTTCAGAAGATATAGTGAGACGAGTGTAAACATGTGTAGATGCTGGAGGAAGACACTTTCAACATTTTCTCTGATATATAAATAGTGTAGCGCT
This sequence comes from Mantis religiosa, assembly GCA_030765055.1. Lineage (NCBI taxonomy): Eukaryota > Metazoa > Arthropoda > Insecta > Mantodea > Mantidae > Mantis > Mantis religiosa. The sequence goes on from CM060954.1 coordinate 126,170,958, forward strand.
ATCTCCCAATTGTGTATTTTATTCTCCCAAAGTTGCACGTGTGTACTATTATTGGTTCAAAAGTTATGGCCTATTGAAGTTCTTTAGGTTTAAGTGCATGGCATTCTACAGAGGTAAACTAGATGCCTCAGAAATCGCCAAACTGTTTAGTGATATATGAAAGTTCCAAATAATTATGCATGTCATTCAAAATACACTTAAGTTTAGTATAAGCTTAACTTGCTTTTAACCAGCAAGAATCATTCATATCTAAATTTAGCCAATCAGGTGCATTAGAATATCATCTCCAGGTGTAGTAAATCATGTGATAGGAACTGGTTTCCTTTAGTGCTGTGAGCATTTTCACTGCAATGCCACTCTTATAAATGTATTATATATCCGCGGAGTATTATTAAATACAAGCTTCGCTGAATTTTGTTTAAAATATAAAATACAGAGCTTACAAATAAAGACGAAAAAATGACGTTTCATTTGTAGCTATTTAGAAAATCATTGTCATCTTATTAGTATTGGTTTTGTTATTGCTATTCGATGGTGGCAATATATATTGTAGCTGTCACTTTAACAACAGATGCAAATAGTTTTTCTCCACTGTCTCTTTGAAGGCCGAAGTATATTGTATTTGTCACTGAACTACATTTCATGTAGTTTATAATATTATTGGTTAATTTTTTGTTTGCTTCTGAGTCGTTTTTACAGGCCAGTGCTTATATTTCATACCTCTAAGATCTTGGACATTCTGTGTAGCGAAGGGTAGTTGCAAAACAAACACAGCCAGTGCTCACGTATTGGAATTGTTACCTTCAGCTCGAAAAACACACAACGGAGGAAAGTGAGAGAAAATAAGAAAATGTTAGAACTCGACTGCGATATGTTGCCCATTCGTTTCCCAGCGAGCAAGTACGACAAAGGGAAGACGGGTTTTTGGCAGAGATGGAGTAGCTAAAATAAAAAGATACATACTCTTTACGACATCCCACAAGCTCCAGTTTCGTATCATAATTCAAGGAATGCGTTTCTTCTTCTTTCTTTATACCTCGCACACATAAATATGTATGCCTGCGTCTCTGTCAAAATGGTGTCGATTCCGCGGGTTTCATATAGAAGGATTTTATCACTGCATCCCTATGATTTGTTTGGAAACATTTGTTTTCAGGAACACGATACGTAAAACTCGCAGAGAATATTATTGCCAAAATTTATGTGGGTGAAGTATACATCAATTTTCTTTAGAGGTACTAAGGTGAACTGCTGTCTGCAAACTAATAAAACCAGGACAGTTCCCTTAACAATAAGGCTTTTTTATCGCCTTTAAGTACTTGGAGAAAACATGTTCTGATTAATATATGACATTCTATTTTCTCTGCCACATACTTAGACCTATTAAAGATAACTTCAGCGTATTTTATCTATGTTAAAATGTATAATGTCTATGATTAATGCTTGATAACTCGGATTACAAATACATCGGATATTTAACAGATCATAGTGGTACTCAAATTGTCGCAGACATCTGCATAGGTATTTTAAAATGGAAGAAATAAAACAAAGAAAAAGGGCATGTGCTTGTTTAAATTCTTATGTAAATACTGACACGAGTATATAACAACAACAGAAGTAATAGTGTGACTGCGTGGGTTATTTAGATTCGGAAATCCGGCTTGCAGAAATCTAAAACAGCTTTTGCTGCAGTAAAAGGAAGTGAAATTGATAATCAGCTGTCTTCAAGGCTGACTCGGTGTTTTGCTGCTTGAAAACAAATGAATGACATTATTGCGGTGCACATCAATCGTCTACTGTCGCAATAACCAACAAACAACTGCCACTCTAACACCTTGCGGGATATTTATACCTCTCCAGCCATTATTTCTAGAAAGCCGCAGACCTTCCGAGAACTTTCGCGGTCGCAACAATGGGCAGAACATTCCGGAGCCTCTCTCTGTCTTTTTCTCTCCTGTTCACGCGCCCGGCTCCGGCCCGTGGCACCAGCACAACAATGCCACACAGTGACAATAATAATGATAATGATCATGATGATGATCATGATGATAATGATAATTATGATAATGATAAATCGTAAGTGTAATAAGTGTTGTGCTGTGTTTGCGTAGATTTATATCACGTTTAGTAACAATAAAAGACGTCGGATACGTCAACTTCAAATTTTTAATGTTTGGAAATACTTTATACACAAATTTGTCATTACGAAATTCGAAACTGCGACTTCTGAAGTACTACCCTGTTTACAAGTCTGCAGATACAACGGACAACAATCACGATTACGGCAGCAGATGAATTGAATGATAATAAATTAGTGAACCAGATAATTTTAAAGCTGGCTAGAATGACATGCCTGATAGCTGCGATTTTATGTTCAGGATGTTATGATTCATATGAAAGCTGTTTTCACATCTTGAAAATGGGCTAGAAAGGAATGCATTCAGGTCTCTGGGAGATACTGAGTAGCCACTTTATAGTAATAATGCCAGCTGATATCTCGGTATCCGCTTTATCACTTGCCGCGATTTTATTTCGGCATCATGTCCAGGATGTACTTGGATGTCGTTGGACGTAATACCGTGCCGTTGTAAGGTTATTTACAAATGGCTGAAGCGAGAATTTATTTATTATTATTACTTCTAAATGGAATGGGGTTGATGACTGTGATTAAAGCACGTTATATAGTACATTCATCTTACTTCGTTTTTATGTTCAACCAGCCCGATACCGAGCAAACCTCATCACTGTAGTTGAGGCTAATATTAAGGTTATAAATAGTCAACAAAATATTTTAATAATTCTCACCCACCGAATTAAACGGCACAATGCCATGTTAAACAAAAGCTAAGGGATAGCCATCTTCCTACTTTGTATTCAGATTTGTTTTCTGTTACACACACACACACACACACACACACACACACACACACACACACACACACACACACACACACACACACACAGAGACACACACATATATATATATATATATATATATATATATATATATATACTATCTTTCAAGGAGTAATACAAGCGTTGAGACTCATGATTCACGTCTCTTTCTCAAGTAACTAGTGCTCATCTTTGTATAGATTCTTGCTAAATTTTACCATTCTTTCTGCTTAGCAATCATGGAAATAAAAAAATGGAAATTGTTTATTGAAAATTTCGCTATAGATACAATATATAGTATCTATAGTAAAAGTATTGAAAAATTAATAGCAATGGCAACTAATATCTTGGGAAATTACCCCAAAAATGATGTTATGTAAATAATGCATTCTAACAAGACTTTCAGTTATCGTGGTCTGTTAATCTACTAGTCACGCGAAATTATAGAAAACGTGTTCGGAAGGCAGGAGGCAGAAAATTTAAGATTTCTATTTTAATAATAACGAAACTATTCTAGCACATTGTATTTTATAAACATCGCGAGATCCATTTTTGAGAACGTAAAACAATGATTCCACGTAAAGCCCAGTTTTGTTTGGACAATCTTTGAGTCGCTTACTTAATACAAAGTTTCATGCCAACTTCGTTTATGAGCTTTTATGTACACACGTCCTCACACAGAGATTTATCTAGTGCTTTCTTATGTAATCTGAAAACATCAGGGAAAGCAAAAATAGATGCGACGAAAGATTTAACGCAGTAAACGACAGTACCAACAGTTCGAAATATTTCATTATTTCCTATATGGAAGTAGCATTTCGCCTCGCAGTTTATAGGACTCTAGGGTTTTCTCTGGTAGTCGTGGCAAAGACTCAATTATCCTGGATGCGTTTGAAAATAAATAAATAAAATACAACTGACTTTCTTGAGAATGTGATGTTAATAGGTAGAATTTAATGCACTAATTCATTTGGTTACACATGCATTGAATTCTATTCACCAACTGAAGGTACGTTGAATATGTCTAATTGTGGTTTATGCTCGTTTCCAAAATATCCCAATCAAAACGCCGTAATTTGTAATTAATTACCTAAAAGATACCAAAGGTTTGTTAACGCTTGATTTCCACAGTACAAATAATGGGGGCACTGACCTCAAGTGTAATGTCAACAGCACTGTGCTTCCTGGCATCACTTCCTGGTGGGTACAATGACTTGCATGACATAATACCGGTCTAGTACTATGTTTAAAATGCAAACTTGGAGAGCTTTGACTTGAGAATCAACGCATTGTCTTTAGGATCGCTAATGTTGGGTTCTTAAACAATTTCTTACTTGAAACATTCACACACTGCCACATGTATAACTGCAGAATTTGCTCCCCCAATTCAGCCGGTACGAAACCATTACCTAAGCTCTGAAGGGACAGAACGCGTACCACACGACCAGTCAGTCGAGTAAGTCGCCTTACTGAAATAAAGGAATAATTACTTCGAAAGCCTTTGCCTCTAGGAGGTATACAATATAAGTTATTGTTTACAAATAACTTTCTCAAACGCGAAGTTTGAAAAATTTTGGAGGGGTAGGAATGTTGAAATTTCAACACTCTCAGTGCAACTCAAAAGTTTTTGAAGGCAAAAGTGTGTCAAATATTTCATTCCGCATTATTAGCGTGATGCGTTGCATACAGTAAAGTGATTTTAAACTGCAAGTAAAGTGACGTCACTATTTGAGCAGACAGTTATATTGTCATGATGTAAATAAACTTTCAAAAGGCTATGATGGACTTGGAGTATAATCTCCGGTTGTTCAGCATTGTCTCACTGAGCATCTTAGGGATTTCTAAAACCTACCTCCACACGTTAGGAAGAGAATCAGTTTACCACAGGTACGTCTTATATTATGGATTCGTTACATTAACTTTTATTCATCTTCCAAACAAAAGGTGCTTAAGAATGCATTGTCAGTGTAATGGATATATACCAAGTGGCCTAACCGCCCCGTCTTTCGCGCAGGCAGATATCCTTCCCTGCGTTAAAACAGTCGCAGAACGCAAAAGGGACCGCCTTGGTAGCATAGATGGTAGCGTGTCTGCCTCACGTTCAAGAGGTCCCGAGTTCGAATCTCGGTTAGGGTGAGTTTCCTGGAGAAAGTACTTTCCGGGTTTTTCCCTTACCCTCAAAGACAGATGTCGGGTAGCTATAAGCTCCATGGACCCCGGACTATTTGAGCATCATTTCACCAATTTCATTCATCGTCCGATATGACTTAAAAACCACAAAAGAACCTTAACGGTTAAAAGCATGTCAGTGGCGTGAGCGGACTGAAAAATTCAATGGCATAGCCAGGCTTTGGACAGCTATATAAAAAACTATAAATAAAACTAATAAAAGGCCTAAATGAATAAAACACTTTTCAGTATTAAATTCTAAAATTTAGTATGACAGAACCAAATACCTGCCCAGTGGTGGTCGAATCAATTTGTCCCTTTTTTGGGGGTGGGATGAGTTTGTGCTAGCATTTTACTCTTATTCTGGCAGTTAAGGAGAGGATCTTCTGGCTCCATAACCTGTATGTGCTCTTCAACTTTCTGGACAATACATTATAGGCTACTGGTTAACATGTTCTTGAAGTAGATTATTTCGGTGGTGATTTGGCTTGACCTTGGAAGGCGTGCTCACTATTGTTCGTGCTGGTGTCTGTCGCTTTGGCTGTGATCTTGATGTAATTTTTCTGTCCAGAATTACTGTCCCCTTTAAGTCGATTTGTATTGCAATTTCATGTCTAGGGACCGGCTTAGCTGCAACTGCACTATAAGTAACGGTCCTAGGGACAGAGGTCTGATGAATACACAAGAGCTTCCTGGCTTCCAAGAAGGACACCCCTCTTACCCAGATCTCTTGGATCACCTTTTCCTCCATAAAACAGGGATGGTCTCTGGAGTGCGATGAATGATTGATTACCTTTGCAGTTGACACAGATTGCAGGGAAAGTACATGCATCATCATGCTTGACTTCCCTACAGTCAACACAAGTAGCAACACGAATACAATAATTTACTCGTGTGCCCAAAGCGCTGGTATTTGTATCACCTCAATGGAATGGGTATTTACTACCTCACTTCAATAGCTTCATGCATTGCCTCAATCCTTTGTGGCAGATCTGCCCGATCAAAGGTAAGAAATAGAGTACGATTGGGCACCAGTTCACCCCGTTCTTTGTAGTGAACTCCATATACATTGGTCACACCTTGTTCCACCAAGTTTTCCTGAATCTCCTCATTGGATATTCTGTCCAACACCACGCGAGGAGTTCAGAGTCCTAGGGATTTCAACGTGCACCGGATAACTCGCAAGCACATTGGGTTCCATAATTTTGGCAGCCTGTGTCAGTGAAACAGCTTCGAGCAGTAGCTTACCATTGCGAGATCGAATACATGATTTTACAGGACTAGCAATATTTTCTAAAACCTTCTGGATAATAAGCAGTTCAGGGTAGTAAATTTTCGGCCTTCCACATTTCTATTAATTACCACGTAACGAGGACCTCAAGACTCAGCTTCTTCCCTTGTATTGTTCTTAACAATTTTGTTTGCTTGTTTTTCTGTTGCTATAACGACAAGACCTTCATCATTGCAAACGTCACCGATGGTGTGCTGACATCCTGGGCGCCGCCGGATGGGAGAGTCCTGTCCTGGGCTTTGCTCACCTCAACGTCTCACCTCCCAATGTACAGAGGAACACAATCGCATTCAGGAGTGCATGCAATCGCCCCTTCCTGGGACTGACCTTTATCAGCGGATACAACATAGTCCTACGTGATAACCAGGGGCTGGGATTTACGCGTTACCCAGTCACCACTGTGCTCCTCCGCGCTCCTCTATCAGACTTGTGCTCAGGTAGGTTAAAGTTTGTGGGTCAAACATGGAGATAAACCAACGTTTTTGGGCGTTTGGCAATAGCTCTCTCACCACTCAGAGGCTACCAATCGGGAGATTTGGCTCTGCACTCTGGGATCGCCAATCGCGTACATACCGAAGTAGGCCTCTGGGGGTTAGCAGTATAAGCATTAAAAGTTTACAGCAGAGAATATATATATATATATATATATATATATATATATATATATATATATATATATATATTTCTATGGCTGCGCCGTGGCTCAGTGGTTAGACCGCTTGGCTCTCACCAAGGCGGCCCGGGTTCGATCCCAGGTGACCGCAAAGTTAGATTTGTGGTGGAAAACAAGGCGCTGGGGCGGGTTTTCTCCGGGACCTCCGGTTTCCCCCGCCATCTCATTCCACCGGTGCTCCATCTTCATCTCATGTATCATCAGTGTCACCGCCTGCGGTGCCGTATGTAGTAAAAGCGGGCGTTAAACACTGCACATTTACACATATATTTCTATACATTGCAACAGAGGTGGTATTTTCTGAAAATATTGAGTATTATTTTATGAACAACGAATTTCTTCATATGCTTTGACAAAAATTACCCTGTTCTTTGTAGGAACTACAGGAAAGCAATGTGTTGAGTAGCAGCAAACTTGGGATCATAGTATGTGAACAAGGCAATGTTTAGTTTGGCGTTAAGACGAAGGAAATGCAGTGTAGTAAATTAGGAAATTATGAGGAAATCCGCGGATTTAATTACCTAACATAGAACTCGTCTAGGAACCGTGGGTAATTAAGGGGGGAAAGGTTTGGTCAAATTAGGTGGTGCCGGGAGTTTGAACCATAGACCTCCCGAATGTTAGACAAAGGCATTACCGCGGCATTTCTAAGCAAATGTTGTTTATTTGCCAAAACGCGTAGTCAGGGATATCAGCACAAAAATGCAGCTTATTTTAATAGATTCCGGCATCACAGAGGGATTGTCGGGAACATCCTGACATTGGCGACCTCATTTGTGTTGTTTTCATGACTATTTTAAAAATGTGCTCTAATTTTCATCACGGTAGCAGTTGGCTGGAAGGTCGATACGGAAAGCCAATTATCAACCGTTCAAATTCCAGGTGGAGTTTTAACTCGAGCCTACACATAGCATGTGTAAAACAATAATTAATTATATCGATGCATTCGTGTTTTATAGCTTGTTTATGTGATCCCTTTATTAACGTTAAAACGTTTTGGTTTCCAAAATAATGAATCTAGTACAAGAAATTACTTTTAACATCACTGTTTCTATAAATTGCTCTTCAAAAATAATGCATTATTAACATTATTATTAACAAATGGTATGCATTACTATATTACAACTTTTTAATTTGGACAATAATATTTTGGGAAATAATCAGAGAATTTTACTATTCTATGTAATGCTAACCCACACAACAAGGTGGTTTGACACCTGCTGTGAGAAATTTGCACATCCATTTTTTGTTCGAGGTAGACCTCGACGTTTTTTTCATAAAACTCTAAAGCGTTGCACATGATTTGTTGCAGTATTATTTAACAAGTTTAAAATCTGGGAATACGCAAGGCAGACACATTGTCACAATGGTCATGGATTTTTCAATATTTACATATTTGCGTTGGCGTACGCGATTTATAGAATATTTCTTACTAAATGTAGCTGCTCACACATTTGACGTTAAAACGTGTCTAACTGGGAATACAATCTCTCCGGCAATTGTTCATAGGGTTCCATTTTATAAAAATTACGCTGCAGTTTAATAATAGTAATAATTAATAATAGTAATTAATAATAATAACAATGACGACCACGACGACAAAACTAATACTAATAATAATGTTCAATATACTTTTTTGCAACAGAGGTATGTCTTATATTTAACAGGAAAAACTCTAAGGGGGCGAAACATGCATCATAGAAATAGAAATACCTAGAAATGAAAAAGGGAATATCACTCAAATATTATAGAAGCACAAATCTAGGTGCTGCTGATGCAAAGGAATAGGTGCATTCAGAAGTTTCGTGCAAACATAAATTTGTTCTCGTGCTGCATGTAAAGAATCAATGGACCGCTAGGATCTATGGGAGCGTCTGGAAAATGCTCCAGCGTTTTCATATTTCACTCGTTTTGAAATATTATGAAGTTTTTCTCATTCTTTCAGTTTCTGGCAATGAAACGTTTCCCACTGAAACACAAATTGCAACTTTTCCATTAAGTTTGTTCAGGAAAAGTTTGGAATATAAGAGAACAGAGAATTTGAAAAAGAAATATAATATTAGGAATATTAAATAGAGTTTTAGTTAATTGATGGAAATTAATCATTTCTCCACACTAGCCGTATATAGGCTAAGATGTTTGATGGATAGAGTCAACATGAAAAATTCAATGCCATGGCCGGGATTTGAACCACGGATCTCCTGGTTTCCGTCCAGTCGCTCTTAACCTTTGAGCTACCATGGCCAACGTGCCTTCCTGACATTAAATTCTCCAGTTGACTCGTATATTTTCCCCGGTAGACCACTAGGGGCTCTCGCATCCGAGATACACCGTTTGTGGCGACTTACTATTGTAAGTACTTAAGTCCCAGGCTTCATCATTTAACTCTTATTATTTTAGTTAATTGATGGAAATTAATCATTTCTCCACACTAGCCGTATATAGGCTAAGATGTTTGATGGGTAGAGTCAACATGAAAAATTCAATGCCATTGCCGGGATTTGAACCACGGATCTCCAGTCGCTCTTAACCTTTGAGCTACCATGGCCAACGTGCCTTCCTGACATTAAATTCTCCAGTTGACTCGTATATTTTCCCCGGTAGACCACTAGGGGCTCTCGCATCCGAGATACACCGTTTGTGGCGACTTACTATTGTAAGTACTTAAATCCCAGGCTTCATCATTTAAATGATGAATGATGAATGATGAATGATGAAGCCTGGGACTTAAGTACTTACAATAGTAAGTCGCCACAAACGGTGTATCTCGGATGCGAGAGCCCCTAGTGGTCTACCGGGGAAAATATACGAGTCAACTGGAGAATTTAATGTCAGGAAGGCACGTTGGCCATGGTAGCTCAAAGGTTAAGAGCGACTGGACGGAAACCAGGAGATCCGTGGTTCAAATCCCGGCCATGACATTGAATTTTTCATGTTGGCTCTATCCATCAAACATCTTAGCCTATATACGGCTAGTGTGGAGAAATGATTAATTTCCATCAATTAACTAAAATAATAAGAGTTAAATGATGAAGCCTGGGACTTAAGTACTTACAATAGTAAGTCGCCACAAACGGTGTATCTCGGATGCGAGAGCCCCTAGTGGTCTACCGGGGAAAATATACGAGTCAACTGGAGAATTTAATGTCAGGAAGGCACGTTGGCCATGGTAGCTCAAAGGTTAAGGGTGACTGGACGGAAACCAGGAGATCCGTGGTTCAAATCCCGGCCATGGCATTGAATTTTTCATGTTGACTCTATCCATTAAATAGAGTATTTATATGTACCAAAATGCATATTCTTAGTATAATTTTTATTTAACTTAAACTAATTTGTCATTTACCAATACTAAAATATATTTTACTTGTTTTTATCTACAGATGAACTTTAAATATTTAATTCCATTCGAATATTTGATAACGAGTGTTCACCGCAAACACACGTTTTGAGACTCCGAATAAAAAAGGCAACAAAGGGACCAAGATCGTTATTGTTGCTTACGTGATTGCTGTGTGTATAGGTATGTGTGTGAATACATAGATGTGGCAATCTATCTGGCGGTCTGAATAATTAAATAACGGAAACTCGGTTAAACAACCAAAAATGTAATATTTAAGTCATGTATCTTCCAATGATGCGACAAGATTTTCAATACAGATCACAGGCCTCAAATAAGCGTTTGTTATGGAAAGATTTTTGTCCTTTTTCTATTTTCAAATATTCTTCGAATAATATTGATTAAATTGCCAAATGCTTAAGATCTTTGTACAACAAATACAGCCTGTGTCACAATGTTATGTGAATAGCCTACGGATACTTCTTCATTCGTAAATTATTTTGTATGATTCAGTAAGGACTAGAGAAAATTCTGCACAAAAAATGCGGATTACGTTGAAGCGCACGTCGCAGGGAGTTTACAAGCAGCTGCCCAGCTATAAATGGGACTAGCAAACTTATGTTGTGCGACTCTTGATGAAATAAACTGCTTATAGATGTTTAAGCTACTTAATTTGTATAGTCGTGCCATTCATTTGTGTTGCACAAGCCACATCTTAAAGACTATTTGCTAAAATGCAAAACAGAGTTCTCTGAACTCATGCAACGATGAAAGAACGAAGAAGCAAAAAAGCCTGACTATGTTCCTCATCTGTTATAAATAAGTAGGAGTATTTGTTAATAAAATATGTACAACAGTTTTTCTCGGTTTAATAATTGCTTATATTCAGGTACACATTATTGTTGCACTAATGAAGCTACAAATGTGCAGATTTTTCTGGATATTAAGATCACTATTATTTTATCTGAATAAAATTTACTTAATTCTAAGCGATTGATTTTTAAGAGCAGTAATATTGACTATTAACATGCATTTTTTTAAAAAGGAAATCACATTCAAATAAAAATTTAATGTTTATTACACACTGAATCCTGGCAAATGACCTATGCACATATCGTAAAATATGTTCTAAAACTTAGTTATAAAATGTACTAGAATATGGATGGGGGAAAGCGTTCATACGGAAGACTGCTTTCCTCAACACCTTTCATGCTGTCGTTGTTGGAATTATTAGTTCTGGACTTGCCCGTTGCACTACACACGAAAGGTGGTTTGACTCTTTCCACATTCTCATCTGACACATGATGTCTTTACAGAAACACCTGGATGTAATTGTACCTTCTACGAATAAGGTTACCGAAGCAGTGCTAAGAGCAAATCTTCGCCTATATGCCTGCTGGGCTGTCGGATTAGGATTAGGACTTCACCACGCAGGGGATTCAGTACACAGGCCACCACGCTGGGCCCATTGTGCCTATGCGCCCAAGTGGGGCACCCCCGGGAGGAAGTATGAGGTGAGAGGGGACAGAGCGCGGCCGTCCCAGGAGTCACGACAATACAGAGGGCAGAGTCCCTACAGTCTACAGAGAGACTTTCCCCGATAGGCCAGGACAACCGACACACTTCCCACTGCGGGACGGCAACGAGCCCAGCAGTCGATCCCCAAACATCCCGAAATGGTTTCAGCAGAGGCGCGGAGACAGGCAGCTGAGCTACCGGAGGGGGAATTAATTTACCTCAGAGCATGTCATCCCGCCATGCACAGCCGAGACACTCGCCGATAAAGACCACCAGATGAGAGATAATGTGAAATGATAATGGAGATGAAACAGACGGACAGGAAAGTCGGGGCATATAATTAACCCACTCAGAATTTGCCTAGCTACCCGGGAAACCCCCAAAAAACCCATTGGCCAGATAGGTCGGCTACGGGAACCGAACCAGGGCCTCCCGAATGTGGGCCACAGAGGAAACCACCTGAGCCATCCTACTCGGTCCACTGAGCTGTAACTAATAAATAATGCTTCATGGCTAAGCCTATTAACGCGCAATTTACCTTTATTTCGTTATGATTAATACTAAGTAAAACAAATCAAATACTACGCAAGTAGAAGTCAAACTTCCAGAGTTATTTTTCCATTTAAATTATGATTCACATTAAATTGTATGCGGTAGAGCAGAACATAATATTTTAAAACTGCTATATTTATTTCTCTTCCTTGTTTCGTCCAATAGCTAATGATTTCCGTACTATAATAAGAATTGTATTACTATAGGTTTCCCACAGGTAATCTCCACGAGATCTTATGAATTTATCTGTTGGGATTCCTGATTTAGAGTACTGATATATAAATTGAATACAATGGATTTTATAAGTACCTAATAGTCACCTTCTTATTCGGCCTGTGTAGTGGGCTGGAGCGCTGTGCTCTGGTTCCCTACCACGGGAAGCGCCCAGACACGATCCCATGCCGGATATAGGATCGGTGCCCGCGCAACATAATGAAATTTAGAAGCAAAGCTAGGGAGCGAATCCCGGGCTAGAAAGCCAACTTTCCGGCTGGGGTTGCCGAGGTAATAAGCTTATCTGTCTTGCGTATATGGACGTGGCCGGCAGTCGGGTTGATAAGTTCAGTACCACTATATGTTTAAAATAAAATCTCGGCACATCCGCTATAAATTAACAGTCGACTGTGTTTCGGAATGCTAAGCAATTGTAGTGATTTACACCAGTTTTATTGCACTTACTGCACCACAGGCGGTGGACACTGCAGTGATGCCGGATAGTAAAATATTATTTGAAAAGAGAACTTTGTGTTCCAGCTTTAAGTCTGAGGCACCTTCCTAGCATTTGCCAGTTATGGAGATTTTCTAGATATGAAGAATAGACCTCCTGCTCATGAGCATAGGTTTATTGAGAGATCCGTGTCGTTAACAAATGTTAGCAGCACTGGGAAAGAGAAAATAGCAAACTTCAAAAGAACCTAAAATGAGAAACGATAAGGACGAATAAGTGCCACTATTCGAATATTTAACTGATTAAAATGACAAATAGATGATGTAAACTATTAATTGTGTTCTGATTCTTTATTGCGGTTCAGTAACAAGGAACGTTTTATTTTTGGAGACAAGGATATCCAAGCTGTGCTAAATGTTATCGGACAAGCTTATAGGAATAAGAACAGTAATTGTATAGAAGTCCCACAAAATATAAAAGGCATGCAATTTTCTTCAAGCTCGGACAGCCATATTATTTGATTCTCTCTCCTCTGTCTTTCATTCTTCCCAATCTTCCTCAAATGTTGGTAAGAATCATTTAAAGAAAGCTACAAAATTCTAGCATATCACAATTATAGCTCACCATTTATTATTACACTTTCTGCATGTGCATACGTTTATTCCGATATTTAGTCTAACGAAGCCAAACTGCCATTTACGACAGTGCTTTTACTCTTCAACAAGATCCTGCAATTCTCTTTTATTGTTCTCTATTGCCGCAATGCTTTCCTTGCAAAAAGTATCTGGTTGAGGTCACGTACGGTTAAATCCATTAAGCGGAAGTGAGGTCTCACAGTCACATATGTGGCGTTTCTTTAATGCATATAATTTTACCCAGGCAAAGTACGACACTGCATAAAGCTGAACACGCATTGGCTCTAACATATACCTACATAGTCAAAAGTAATACTCAGCACATTTTAAAATAAATAATGAAATTGCTATGCCCTGCAAAATGGATCCATTTCTTTTTATACCATTGTATGTGTCTTCTAAAGTAAGGTAAATATTGCATTTTAGTTAATTGATGGAAATTAATCATTTCTTCACACTAGCCATGTATGGCTAAGGTTTTTGATAGAGTCAACATGAAAAATTCAATGCCACGGTCGGGATTTGAACCATAGATCGCCTTAGCCTATGTATGGCTTGTGGGAAGAAATGATTAATTTCCATTAATTAACTAAAATAATAAGAGTTAAATGATGAAACCTGGGACTCAAGTACTTACGATAGTAAGTCGCCACAAACGGCATATCTCGAATGTGCGAGCCCTAGTGGTTTACCGGGGAAATATGAGTCAAATGGAGAAGTTAATGTCATGACGGCAAGTTGGCCATGGTAGCTCAATGGGTTACAGCGACTGGACGAAAACCAGGAGATCCGTGGTTCAGTTCTCGGCCGTTGCATTGAATTTTTCATGTCGACTCTATCTATTCCTAAGTATTGCATTCTATCTAAAATTAGGTATGAGTATTGCTCCGGAAGTAGATGTTTCGAGGTTCCCTGAATATAAAAATAAATTCTATAAAATTTCTCTGTGCGCGTGAGTGTGAACAAAGCAAATCAAAAGCAAAATGCCATAAATACGTAACTTGATGTTTACGCTTAATGACAATAAAAGATGAAAAGGAGAGATTCTCAAGGAAATGTTGTGATGGAAAATATTTCAATAATTGTCATTTTAACACGTGATGCCATAAGTAAGTTTTTAAGGTATTGTAACAAATTATAAACACCACTATTCACTGACAACTCTTGAGTCGCCTCAATTCGTCTGAAATCGATTTAACTATTGTCCGGATGCTTGTCAGCCTCTTATATATGTCCAAGATGGAAAGAATATGTACTGGAACTGCCCAAAATTAAACTTTAGGAGCTGGGAGAAAGCGAACAATAGCTACTGTTCTGCGCGGTCCATTAGTTGCCAACATGCACTTGGTATACTCCGCGGCAACTTCCGTTGTGTCAATATTTGCCAGACAAAAATGTTTAATTTTTTAAGTTAATCTTCGAAAATAGGTTTTATAATATTTTATAGCTCCTAAAACAATGGAGCTCCCACAAACCTTCCCAATTTATTTCAAATATTTTTCTTGCAGCTTCACCTATTTCTAAGGTACTCATTGATTGCCTTTTTCAATACCTTTCGGCCTTTTCTCCACGTCTTCTCTCTCTCGATGTGATGGAAATTGTGTGCCTATGCATTTGAATATTTCTTCTGTAACCTCTATCTTTGTACATTATAATACATTGTAAACATTTCATTTCAATTAACATGATGCAGAATGAAAAATGGTTACTCTTGAATAATTTGTAGAAACAGTGTAAACAGTTGTCATTGGCAGGTTTTTCTTTCTTTTTTGTTTGCTTTTTGTTTTTCTTATTCTGTTTTCAAGAAATAGTTTCAAGTTTTCAAGAAATGTCGAACAACAAAGGTTCGATAAAATGGTACACTATAGAAAGTAATCCTAAATAGGAAGCTCAAATACTAAAGAAATACTTTGAAAAATATTGCTGAAAACCGCACGGTAGTTAACAAGTTCAAAGTGTATCCTGTAGAAACAAAGGAATGCAACTTCATCTGTTTCTTAACAACAGGATTTTGGATCAGGACCGTATACAGAAGGGGCTCAAGCCGGATACACAAACTTATTATATCGAAGCATTGCAGTATGATTTACTTGTATTTTCTGAATGTCTTTTATAATTACAGGCCTAGTGTACTGCATTGTCGGTGTTAACAAAAAGATAAATAGCAATACTAAATCCATTACATCAGTGGTAAACGGTGTGGGATAACAGGGAATTTCATTGCTCTTGTAAAAGTTATTATACCATATATTTCATTAATTTAGCAACATTGCTTAAACCTCTGATTTTACTATTTGCATGCGTTTTGTCACAGATAGTAAATGGTGACAGAGGTTGTATGGAGTGAATAAGGTAGTTTTGGGTAGTTTACGTCGTATTGCAATGGCTAACTTACCTGACTTGTTATTAGCTCGTCATCCAACGTTAAGTCATATACGACGATGAATGGAATAGGTGAAATGATGCTCATTAACCCAGAATTCACGGAGCTTAGAGTTACCGGACATTCATCTTTTAGGATAAGTGGAAAAAAAGTCCCTTATCTAGATAACTCACCCTTAGTGAAATTCTGACTCGAGACCTCTTTAACCTGAGGCAGACACACTACCATCTACACTACAGGGGCGAGCAAATGGTTGTTGGTCATGCTAGTTTATCATATACCTCATGTAATGAATGTACTATGTACAGTAGGGTAGTTCATATAACGCTTCGATAAATCCCTAAAGGTGACCGCGGAACCAGGTAGGACTAACTTTGTGTATTTTTGAGTTGTTTCTGCATCACATCTCATTTGTTGACTTCAGCACAGATTTATTAGTCAAACCTTTTAGTTGCTATGTTTATTTTAAAGTTAAGAATTGTGGTAATCATTTTAGAAATGACGAAGTTTCCAATTAAAACCTGGGAACATTATTATCCATTATCACAGATTCTAGGTAATTTTTTCGCAACAATATTTTGAGTAATCAAAAGTGTTGCGAACAGCTTCGTATCTCAGTTGTCTTGTGGTCAAATTTTGTTTGATTTGTTGTCATGTACTATCATTATATGCTAGATAAGAAATTAACCATGCAATTCTGTTAATAAAGAAGTAAGTCAGAAGCATTCTATATCATATAACTTTATTTAATTACTTTATTTTAATTAGTTATTAAACTATTAACTTTATTTTGAATTTATTCGCAATTGTAGCAGCAATGTATTAATTCTGCAATACTATCAGAATAAATTTTCTGATCATAACTCTACAAAATAATATCTTATGGTACCTGAAGTAGTAATGAAAGGAGCAGGCATATTCACTCGAAACAACCAAAACAACACATAGAGTTTCGTAAGCACCAAGCTAATTAAAGTGGCAAACTTGAAGCCATAAACTTCTGAGAAGCATGCGTTTTATTATTGTCTTGACAATAAAAGATTCATAAGAAGCACATGATTTAGAGTCCTCTCCTTGAAAGAACACAATCTCATGAATTTTCTTTTAATTTATAGCTCTATAACAGTCTAACTAGAGGCATGTTAATGCAGTACAGTGCTACAAAGTGAGACGCTTAAACCTTGAAGCAGAGTCACGTGCACTAACTATACTTAGCTGCGGATCTAATGGTTTTAACATTTGTCTCAGACAATTTTAAGTTACATGTGAACATCTCCAATGCTCTTAAATTATTTGCCAAAGCGAATTCATGGTTCAGAGAAAAGCAAAGCTACTTTTATTTCAAAATGAGTGACGGTTTTGCACTAATCATATAACACACGCTGCACGTGTTTCGGGCCGTTTTCACTGGTAGGGTCCCGCAGTCACGTCGTCACGTGTTGCAGTAGTTAAGACCCTTACTTCTTTGTACTCCTGCCAATTGTAAATAGCGACCATTAAAACTGGACGTTTAAATGCTTTCTCTTCTTATTTGCACAATCATCCAACAGATATTTTAGTAAAACTGTTAAATAGATATGATTCATAAAGCGACAAATCGAATACCTTCACTAGAAAACTGAATAGTAATAAGATCAGTGAAAATTGAATTCATATTCATCTACCAAACTGTCAGCATCAATAAATCTTACTTTGCGGCTAATTACAAAAATAAATTAATACTCGATAACCCATACTAATATTTCGCGCAACCTGATGACGAACTAAATAGATTAGGTACTTATTGGCATTCATCCATGTGTTAATACTGGAGTCCCGTGCGCTACAATAGCATTGCGTATATTGCGTATAAATTTGTAATATTTATCGTAGAGAATAATTGTATCAGTGGTATTAGTAATCATGACAATTGGAGTATCTTCATAAATTAAATCAAAATTACAAACACAAGAATAAAGAGTTACCAACACCGAACACCGATTTCATTTTAAAGGCACATGCAATCACAGAAAAATTAACGGTGTCACCATAAGAGCATTAGTACTTAGGCAGCACCATATTTTACTGTGAAGTACTTGTTACCGGAATAGGTAAATAAATCGTTATTTCTATTTTAAAAATAACTGTTACTGCCGCGGCCGTTTTTATTCAAATAAGTAAATTGTATTCCAAATGTAACCCCACTGATATTTAAAATTGGTCATTATTTCTTCGGTTAAAATTGAATTTGTATTTATGGACGTTCTTTAACTCCTATGATGAGTCCCGTTCAATACTCTGCGTGAATGGGCACTTTCTTTTGCTCAGAGGACTCTTTATCAGGCCTGAAGTTCATATGCCCGTTAATCTGTGACGCAGGACCACCGGTTTCATGTCCGCCTCGGTAGCGATGTGGTAGCATGTCTGCCTCACGTTCAAGAGGTCCCGAGTTCGAATCTCGGTCAGGGTGGGTTACCTGGATAAGGTTTTTCCGGTTTTTTCCCCTTATCCTGACAGACGAATGTCGGGTAACTCTAAGCTCCATGGAACCCGGGCTCATTTGAGCATCATTTCACCGATTCCATTTATTGTCCGATGTGACTTAACGTTGGAGGACGTAAAGTACCACAAAAAAACTGCTGCATTTACCTTCAGAATGAAGTCATGTCAGGAAATTTTACTCCCCCCCCCAAAAAAAATCCACCGCCCTTCACCTGTTTTGAACCATTTGAAACAAGAAGCTTGCATGTTATAGACTAGAGGACGAACCATTCCTTTGGTGGAAGAGCACAAATAATTAAATCAACCAAGACTAGAATTTGAGCCATCTGCCAGCCCCATCCATTTTTATACCAGGTGCCTTAACAGCCGGGCTGTGTGGCAAGACATTTTTAATTGAATGACATCCCAATATTACATTAAGTATTACCGGTAGCATATGCTTTAGGTCAGGGGAGGAAAGGTAGTAGCGGTGACATCACCTCTGCCAGTTCTCACCGCAAAATATGCTCCCGAACGAAAGACAGGTTAACGTGTGACGTAACCGCGCTGATACTTCTGTCGAAGAGAAAGGAATAGTTTGATATGTGCGGGTAGGAAAGACAGCAAACGTACTGGGTATTAATAATATGTATAACGTACATCTTGGATATTGTAATATTAAAGTTGACAGTTTTAATTACACAATAGGTCATGGTTTATAAACAATTACATTTTGGCTTTGTGTAATGAGAAAATATTTAAAACTTTAAACTCGTAGTTTCTCTGAAGGACAGGCATTTTATAAAGTAAATAGCATAAAACAAAGTAATTTTCTCTGCAAATTAGAGGAGACCCATTCAGAACAAAATTAGGTGGACATTTTCCGACACTTTCTGTTTCGTTTTCCTTCAACTAGTTTATCAATGTTCAGGACGTAATATCTGGGAAATCTGTAATCGAAGACTGCATGTTAGATTGTGATCCGACAAGGTACTTCGGGGTTTGGACTTAGCTAATTTCATAACAGAAAAAAATTGTTCACACGCATATGTCGAGCCAAACATACATAATGTCTGTGCGCCAAGTGAATACAACCTCGGAAATCTGGTTTGCGGGACATTCATGTAAAAATCAGCAAAGTCTTTCTTGTATGTATATTTGTCCTTCAATATATCGACACATTGTAAATTTAACACTTCCATTAGATTTGTGGCAGCTACATTGTTGTCATCGAGTGTGCTAAACATGACTGAAACTTCAAATTCCGTACTCTCTGCCTCATATATATTAAAACATAAATACGTGTATTACAATTATTTTCGTTAACTAAATAAAATAAAGATATATTATTAAATTTATTATTATATGCTATGCATAGGCAATTGCCTGACGTCACACGCAGTACAGACCTCGCTCCCGACTGAAATACGTCACAACTCTCAAAGCTGTCTTCCTCTGACTATATTCCCAATGCGTAAAAATAAATGGTAATAGAAAACGTAGTAACTATAATGGCCACTAAAGCAAACGAATAGGAATATGCTTGGCCACTATGAACTAATTACTCTGTCTAACCTAATCAACAAATGGCCTATCTTACTTGGCCACTGAACGTAACTTAAAAACGGAAAATCCGCTAAATATCAAACTTGGTATTCCAGGTCAGTGTCCTGCGCCGTGGCGTAGTGGGCTAAGGCATCATGCCTTAACTCCCTGCCACGGGATGCAGCCCGGGTTCGATCCCACCCCTGGGGTGCGGATTTTAAGGGGATAGGACCAGTGCTCCCGAGGAAATTGAGGAGCTTATGATAGATAGGAGGCCCTGATCAAGAAAGACAGCTTTTCTGCTAGGAGTGTCGAGTTGCTGACGACATTTCCTCCTCGTAACGGTTGGATGATCGCCCACTTCTACTTTGCGTATATGGGCGTGAGGCCGGTAGTCGGGTTGGCAAGCTTTAGTCCTCTATAGGTGTCGCGCCATGTGTTATCTTATCTCGTCTTATTCCAGTTCAGTAAAAAGCCGTCGTTCCACGTATTACTACCCTCTGTTTGTTCGTTATGTTTGAGTGGAGCTAAAATACCAGACTTCTAGCATATTTGATGACTAATAGGTATATCCTACATTTTCTGGCAACAGCCTATAACTTCCTCTACGTTCTGAACGACTTTTGTATAATAACTATAGCCATAGAAAGACAGATACAAGTTTAGGAATAGATTCACGGTAATGTAAAGAGCACACAATTTTTAGCCAGTTACACACTGATTCTCTTTTTAAAGACTTCACTCGCTTTATCCCAGTGGATATATACATACAATGAAAACTATAAATGTGTAATGAACGATTATCTTAGTAACAAAAAATACACCGAAGAATAGTTTTTCAAAGAAGAGTGCAGAAAAATGTGTTTTTTCCCTCCCAAATATACGTAAGCTTTAGAAGTCTTGCGCCAGTCCACACGCATTGGTTATGTAATATGTCAGGCAAAAATTTGTCCATATTAGCTTTGTGACCTCGAGGCACGCGATCATACATTTTCCTGTGTAAATTCACTGAATATGATCAAAAATGACTTTCCCAACCGAAGGTCGTGAAATTACGTAATGGTGAGTGGAGCTATGCCGATTAGTTTGTGCTCAACTTAAAATAACAGATAGAAAATATTTGACATGAATAGGAGGTTAATAACAGTATAAAATCGTTATGTACATTACAAATATTTGGATAAGCACAGCACTTACAATAGCTTTGGTTATCTTTAGTTCCAAAGATCTTGGAAAGTGTATCAGAAGGGAGGATAATTCACACAGAGCGTGCATGGATTAAGCGATATATCCGTCAGGAGGAAGGGATGCGGTGCAGTCATAGGCTGGAGGCTACAAATACGCACGGAAGTTTGTAACAGTTCCAGGCTGTGATAACCGTTCCACTGCTGCAGCTGCTTAAGAGAGGAAGATGAAGGATAATCTGTTGACCCAGCAGCCTTCTAGTGTCCACGAGTGTCCATGATATCTCCCCGGCCTCGCTATGCGCCTCGAGCTATAAACATGTCTGTAAGGAAACGAATGAAAGTAAATAATGGAAAAGTGGATAGATGGAAAACCGCCCGGCATACGCCTATTGATTAAGAAAAGCCATAAAAAGACCAGGTGAGTGGACGGAAATTGAACTCTTAACCTTCTGAGTGAGAGCACACGTTATCGCGGAAACATCTTGAACGATACTTGGAGAATAACTTCATCAAAATAATTAGCTGCACAACGTAAAGATACACTTTGGAATGATTAAATCATTCACATTTTGTGCATCACATTTGTGAAAGGCACATTCAATATGCCATGTCGAATCTGTGGCAGACAGGCAGAAGAAATCGAATTTTTTCCAGTCAACTGGTAATAGATTCTTAGCCATGCCAAATTGTTGTAATAAAATATTAACAGCTTGCATCTCATTATCTTATGCAAGAATTAAAGTATAAGTAAATTTTTTACAAAGAGAAAGAAACTAAAGAGACAGGTGTAATTCAAATGGCAAAATTCAGCTATCAAATACCGTTGTATTTCATGTCTGCAATAATGGTTTAATATGCTCATGTACATACATGTAAGAGCTATAGACTAAATACGCAGACATTTGCCATTCTGCGATAGTAACGTAAAACGGAAATCGCATACAAATTTATATCGATAAGTAACGTAGATATCATTTTCGTTTGTTTAAAAATGAAAACAACAGTGGGCACATTTGGTGTTATATTTTGTGTGGGTAAGCCTGCAACTCTCTTGTATTTATAGCTAATATTCTGTGTGTCAGAAATTTGGCATAAAACTAATACGAGAGGACTCAACTAGGGTTGAAATGGACCATCATTGCGAATCATGCCTTCCAATCACTCCGGAAAAATACTTCCGTACACCTCCCGTATAGTCACTGTCCTTTGTTCATAGCTCACCCCTTTCCTTGAATTCGAACAATAAGTGGCTCACCTTAGGCTGGTGTGTAAGGCAGGCAATACGAGTTTCTGTAAAAGTTGTAGTTTATTGTGGTGGAAGGTGGTGGTGATGGATTTCTCACCTTTGGTGAAGTTCTAGCAGAATTCTTGAAGTTCTCCACGGCAGCTCTCTAGTGATGATCTCTGCACCCAGGGTCGAGGTATCGGAACGGAACTGAGGAATTAAGGGTTTTGCTACCAATTTAAGTATAACTCTGAAATTTGTTCTAAAGTATGTTTTATTTCTTCTTGATGAGTACACATTTTCTGGTTATTTACAGATAATTGTGTATTACAGGATGTTTAATTTCCTAAATTGTCAAATGATCAACTAGTGACTCGTCGTTAATGCAAGCTCTTCATTAAATATTTTGTGCACTTCACTGCTGTATTTGCTCAAAACTTTTTCTTTAATAAGCTTACATTGAGCTGTATCTCTATACCACTGTAGCACGGCGAAAGTATCTTGGAGACCCACATTAATATAACTTAAACGTTTTTTGCAGACGTGCAGAGCGTCGCGTATAAAACACGTCTGATTCCTATTGCAGAAGAACTGGTTCCTGCAATACGATCTTATCCTAGAAATTACCAATACTCATAATCTTTTACAAACCTTTACTTTTGTTGTATCATTCTCATAGTCTGTTTTACTTTAAACTTATATTTTAACATAAATTGCAATCTCTTCAACTATCTTTAATACATTCATTTTAAAAAATTTAAAACAACATAAAATATCTGCTACAATGTTATTAAAAGAAATATATTATAAAATCTTGAGACATGGCAGGTATCTGTGCACTCGATTGAAAATGTCCCTTCGTACTTGTACTCAAGCAGAATTTGAACCAGGAGCTTCCAGTAGATTGAATTCCAAACGAATGTTTTATTTCTTATACTTAGTCAAGAGATAATATTTTATCAAGGAAGGTAACATAATTATCTAAACCGAGAGAATAAATGCTGTTAGCCGGGCAAGAGCTCATTTTTTTGCGATTACGTCCATCAGTGGAATTCTCGGTAGTTTTTCTGCTGGTTTCTAATTAAGAATTGGGGAGGGAAAGGGGAAAAGGTCACTGAACAAATAAGTGAAATCTCCCAGGCTCTGTAAAGAAATCATTAGTATGTACTTAATGCGAAAATAAATTCCTTCCGTTGCAATCAAGGAACCCTGAAGTTATTCTTTAGTGCAAAATAGATTTTTTGTCAAGCGATCAATTAATCAGGGACTCCTGCTTACTCCTTTAAGTAATTAGTGATCCTTTACTTCATTTTCTTTCAAAGATCCTTCGCGTTCTTTGCTGATGTGCTCGAATACAGGGTTGTCCAATAGGTACAGAGAACTATAGAATTTCCACGACACATTTATTCTCAAGGGTTAAAATTGGTAGTTAAAGCATGAGTATGACATTTTTTATCATTGGAAATATTTACCTTCTGAACTATTTACCTACTGTAAGTGGTAGTATTACATTACACTCGAAAATACATAGATTCCACTAGAGTATATGTTATGAGGTACCAAATGTAATTAGTTTTAGATAAAGGTACGCGTACGCGCGCACATGTGTGTGTGCGTGTGTGTGTGTGTGTGTGTGTGTGTGTGTGTGTGTGTGTGTGTGTGTGTGTGTGTGTGTGTGTGTGTGTGTGTGCAACATATGCCCGAGTGAAAAGTAGGTGAAATACCATTCTGGGTATTAAGGTAACACAACGGTTTACACCTCGCACACATAAACCTACTCATTAAACTTTTCGAACATATATGCTTGCTTATTTCAGCACTGATTGTGCTTACAAAACGGGCTCTAGTTTTTGTTGTGTTTAAAGTGCATGTAGTTTATACCTACCGCAACAGGAGCGGTGGTGCGCTCTAGTGTGTACTGGTGGAGGCAATACGTGAGTCAGCTGACAATTTATCAATGGTCTTTGTAGTGCAAACGTTGAAAGTTGAAATCAATGGAATATTGTTATTCAAAAAGCATAAATAGCTACTCTGTGATTGGATACACCAACATATGAATATACTTAAAATAAATAAGTAAATAAATAAATGAACAAACGAACAAATAAATAAATGAACAAATAAATAAAAAGGTAAGTAGGTCGGTAGGTAGGTGGGTGGGTAGGTAGGTAGATAGGTAGGTAAATAAGTAAATAAATAAATAAATTTATAAATGGATGGGTAGGTAGGTGCAGTACTATTTGCCACCTTCTCCTGTTTTTACTGTCATGATTCTACGTTCTCGCTGATTGCCGAAATATGCAGCTATCTTTCTTCATAAAAACCAGTTATTTTA
The DNA here is from genome assembly GCA_030765055.1 of Mantis religiosa. Classification (NCBI taxonomy): domain Eukaryota; kingdom Metazoa; phylum Arthropoda; class Insecta; order Mantodea; family Mantidae; genus Mantis; species Mantis religiosa. The sequence goes on from CM060954.1 coordinate 126,195,830, forward strand.
CTGTAATCCAATATTTTTGATATCAGTATTTTGCAACAAAAACGTTGTTTGTACATTTTGTGTTACGAATATGTTATTGCTATGAATGTCATTAGGAAGAGTGATGCTTACTTCTTGATCTAAGCACTGTGTAACAATTAGGTAACTTCATTGACCAAACCTGATAGGCAACTGTTTCTCCAGTATCTCCACAAGTTTTTTATCAACAGAAATGTAGATTTCTAATTATTACTTGGAGCATTTAAACGTGTGCTGCTTCCGTGTTTACGTACCCGTACCCTATGCACCGGCGAGTCTAGGCATGGCCTGTTTCTCCCTCAGCCCTAAACAAACAAACCAATGTTGTCTGTTCTGTGTAATACCTACACACTCATATTAATCCGTCCAAAAGTTTATCAACTTCTCATTATATGAATAATTACTCTGGACAGCAGCCAAAAATCTATGGAAACAATATAAGCTATTTCTGACTAATTGTATGGTAAAAATGGTGGTAGCTGTCTAATTTCACTGTGTAGCATATCTCTGCGCTTACTCTTTTCAGAAGAAAGCGTCAGCAGTTTCCCTGTCAAGGTTACAAAAAACTCTTTACTACACAGGGGAGGTGGAGATAAGTTTAGCACTTTGGAGTTTGTGTTTGCTTGTAAAAGAATTTTAGTTTAGTCAGACAGAAGATGTTGTTAGACTGGCTTTTATCTGAGTTGTGAAGTAAATTCATAAACTTTCTGTAATGCTGTGCTTAACCACATATAAGCCTGTTTTGTTAAAATACTGTCACAGAGGCATTGCAATCCGTCGGGCCGCGGCCGGCGCGTGGATGCGGAGCTGGACGCTGGCCGAGGGGGGAGTGGGAGGGGGCCAGAAATGGAAAGAGACATAGTTCTGTCTTTCTCTCGCTGCTCCGCGAAAGGCCTTGAAACATCGACGGTTTTCTGGAACAATGTTTGGAGGTATAAAAGGTCGTGGTGTCAGTTTGCTAGTCAGTTGCAAGTTAGTTGTTAATTGCGTGTGGAGCTGTATGCGGATATTTGAGATGTACCGCAGTGAATTCTTTCCTTTGTTTATGTGTGGCAGTTGAACGAAACGATCTTAAAGACTGCGTTTGTGTATGTTATTTCATTAGGATGCTGTAAGGGGCGTAGAAAGTTATTGTTTACTGCAATAAAGAGCATTTTAAATTTCTGCAAACAAGACTTTTAATTCTACGAACCCACAAAGTCACAATACTCATTTTTAATTCTACATAGTGATACAACTACAATGTGATAGAAGTTAAGATGCCGCGTAATTGTATAATAGTGCTGATAAGTTTTGTTATATTTGTGGAGAAAATGACTTTTGCAACTCAAAAGCGAAATATAACTCCATTAATAAAGAAAGCATACCATCTGTATATTGGATACAAAATAGGGGACCAAGATAAAAGCTGACACCATATTTTGTTGCAATACATGTTCCACAATCCTCAGTGAATGGCTAAAAGGAAAAAAAAGGAGATCAATGCCTTTTGCTGTACCCATGATTTGGAGGGAACAAAGCGACCATGCAAATGAATGTTATTTCTGTAATGTACTATATGCGAAGTTCATTTCAGAGAAGTGAAGGTCGTCTGTGAATTATCTAAATATACCTCCACCTATTGGTCCATTGCTCCACTTCAATGAACTCCCATTCCACTTCCACCTGAGTCCTATACCATTGATTCTGACGACGAACCTAAATCTGGAGCTTCAACATCATGGTCCTAATTTCAACATTCAAACTTCATTCCACTTAAAGAGAATGGCTCAAAACGAGTTAAATGATCTTGTTCGAGACTTGGATGATTCAAAGATTAAAGCGGATCTGCTAGCATCTAGACTAAGATAGATTAATCATCCCTCAGAAAATATGAAATTGTCTGCTTTTAGAACGTGGCAGAGAGCTTTGGAACACTTTTTCGAAATAAATAATATCAAAATATATTGTAATGGTGCAAAGGCCTTAATGGAGGCCATAAATATCCATAACACAGTAGAACAATGGAGGTTATTCTTAGATGTTTCTACGCTAGGCCTTTATGTTGTATTACTGCACAGTGGAAACATTTTGTTTCCAGTTCCAATTGGCTACACGTCCATATGAAGGAGCCAGATGAACATATGAAATATAGTTTAAATTACATAAATTATGACAAATTTAAGGGTAAAATGTGTTGTGACTTGAAGATGCTAGCGATTTTTCTTGACTTGCAACAGGGGTTTCCTAAATATTGTTTTCTATAAAAATGGGACGGCCAGGCTAAGGCTTTACACTACACAAAAGGAAAGACTGGCCTCTTTGACAAACTTTGGAACCAGAAATAAACATGAACACAAAACAGCACCCATTGATTTACTGTAGAAACATTTTGCTCCCTCCTTTTCAAATCAAATGGGAATGATTAAAAACTTCGTTAGAGCATTGGATCTTGATGGAACAACGTTTAGATATTTGCCTTCAACATTTCCAACAATGGGTAGAATTAACATTACAGAAGAAATTTTCATAGGACCCTTATTCAGACAACCCTATTTAAATCAACATTACGATGGACTTCTGACACGAAAATGGTATGTTGCTTGGGAATGTTTCAGATTTCTCCTCACATTTTCTACGGAACCGTTTTTATGGCTTACATCAAATGTGGTGCAATATGTCATCGAAGATACACTTTCTCTACTTTCATTTGAGAGTGGTGCAGTTTCTGATGAACACGTAGATCATGCTTGTCGGCGGTGTGAGATGCCCCCAGATCCATTATGGCAGAGAAAGTAGAATGTGTGTAGTGTGTAGTGTTTAACGCCCGCTTTTACTACATACGGCACCGCAGGCGGTAACACTGATGATACATGAGATGAAGATGGAGCACCGGTGGAATGAGATGGCGGGGGAAACCGGAGGTCCCGGAGAAAACCCGCCTCAGCGCCGTGTTGTCCACTACAAATCTCACTTTGCGGTCGCCTGGGATCGATCCCGGGCCGTCTTGGTGAGAGCCAAGCGGTCTAACCACTGAGCCACGGCGTGGCCAAGAGAGGGAAAGTAGAAGCAGACATCTGTAATTGAGATAAAGATAGCCAAATGTAACCAGTTTAGAAAAATACATTTTTTCTATTTATTTGTTTCTGAAATTATAATTCTCGTAATTACAAGAAGCTTAGACCACATCTGAGAATTTTACTGTCATATTCTATTCAGCATGAAGAAATATATTGAATTCCAGTTTTCTCTTTCATGTAACAGAAATATAAAGTTATAATTTGCTGAACAGTATTATTTGGAAAGGCCATTTAGAAAGAAAACGTCTAGGTCTACATTATGGTACCTCCCAGAGATGGCTAATTATGGCCACTGAAATCGGCAAGGAAATCTTCCATTAGGATTCATGATTCTGACTGGATTTGAACGAGGAACTTCTCACTCACAAGTCCGTCCGGTAACTAGCTTCATTCCTGCCGTTGTACTACAACCCATATCGGACCAGAACCTGCCAACCCGACTGCCGGCGTCACGCCCACATACGCAAGGTAGAGGTGGGCGATCCTCCAACTGATGCGGGGAGGAGATGTGGTCAGCATTTCGGCACCTCAAGCCGGAACGTTGGCTTTCATGAGCAGAGTCGCTTACCTATCGCAAGTTCCTCAATTTCCTCACGATGTTGTGTGCGCAACGGTCCTATACCTGGGAGTTAACATGCGCACCCCGAAGGTCCTTAGCCCACTACGTCACGGTGCACAACTTAACATTATCGTACCCAGAAAACATTAGAAAACCTCAGTGGTCTGCATCTTTTCCTGAACTCCAATTCAGATTTCTTTTAGTCGGGAAGAAAATGTTACACATTCCAATCTAAAATCAAAATAATAAATTGTATCACATACTGTCCCTGAGTCCTTATAATTTATATATTCCACCATATATTCCATCATGCACTTAACTGCAGTTTTTCAGATAGGATTGCATTGGATTTTTCGGAGGAGATTCGGCACGTCGAACACACTGATATTTTGTACCTATGCCCCCCGGAAGGATGGACCCCCGGGACTGAGGATGAGGTTAGAGGAGACAGAGAATGACCGACCCCAAGGAGTGACTACAGTATAGAGGGTGCGGTCTCTATACTTTACTATATAAGAATTCCCCGGTGGTCCAGGATAATCGCCATCCCACCTAACGTGGCCCCGAAACAGTTACGAGGTCGGTTCGGAGAACTTTGGCCGTCCCCCATCCCGCAGCAGGCTAGCACAACCTGCATCGCACCTGCCGGGTTCATAAATCTGCCCACCAGGCCGGTTCGGAGTCCGTCCCGCCGGAGGAGTATGTGTTCACTCAGAGCATATGATTCCGCCATGCACCACCGAGGCATCCGCCGATACTTCTACCCTGAAAGAGACCACCAGATGAGATATGAAATTATAATGGGGATGAAATGGAGGGACAGGATCGGGGTATGTAATTAACCCACCCAGCATTCACCTAGCGACCTGGGAAACCGTCCCAAAATATTCATTGGTTTAAGTAGGTTGGCCACGGAAATCGAACGCGGCCACAGACGAAACTGCCAGAGCCATCTGGCTTGGTCAGTTTACCAGAACTAAACGAATTTAGCTACAGGTACTTCGAGAAATAATAAGTAGTTTACACCGTATGGCGAGCAGTAAATCTGCATGCGCGAATGTTCCCAAGTGGTGAGAATTCTTCATCTCGGCGCCAAGATGAACACGCTGCCAATAACACTCCGGGTCCAGCGGCAAGCTTAGTCTCCATGGCCACACAACGCTTGCCAGCGCAAAACCTGCGTCATTTGTCTACCAGGAATCTGAAAGCCGATAAGAAAATTGCATAAATGGAAATGTTGGAAACCTGATAGAAAGGTATTTAATATACCCTTATTTATCATCGTTAATTGAAGTAAGTAAGAAGCAAATCAGTCGAACAAGAATCGAATACAAAACATCTCGAAGGCAATGGTGAGCAGTAACAGCGATCAAGACAAGACTTGCTCACGGGTAGATTAAGGGGAATAACAATCTCTTTTGCTTTGAATTAGTGGGACAAAGGCCAATGTTTACTTGTATTCATACATCCATTAACTTTGTCGATATTCACTTTGCTAGAATAGATGAAACAGCAAATTATGTATTTTCAGTGCAGTTTCGCAAGATATTAGACTATATTTCGAATCAAATACTCTTGTAGTCTACAAAGCGATGATTATTCATTGAGTTCAATTTAAGATTATGAAATACGCATATCTCCGCTACAGTAAAATATTTGTAGCAGACATTTTACTGCAAATACAAAGTGCAGCCTTTTATTTAAAAATAAAACCGTTTTAGTAGTTTCGTGCGCGCGTGTGTAAACATAACCGGATTGAACATAACTTGTATTTTCTGACAGATCGTGAGATATCAAAACTTCTCTGGAAATAAACGCTTTGAGGTTCCCTCATCCAAGGGGATGATAAAAAGTTCTCTTTGTACATGTATATATGCGTGCATGTGTGTGTTTGTGCGCGTGTGAGTGAGGGAGTGTGTGTGTGTGTGTGTGTGTGTGTGTGTGTGTGTGTGTGTGTGTGTGTGTGTGTGTGTGTGTGTCTGAACAGCAAAAAGCGAGAAGTCAGTCAAATACCAACGTTACATCTTCAAAGGTTGGAACGAACAGTTAACAAAAGGGCAAATAAATAAATCTTTACATCCCATGTATCTAAACAACATACATATTCTTGAATTTTCTGGTAATAAGCTCTTAAGTTTTCCTCATTCTGACGGCATTTTGTATTCTTGTTAAACTGTAAAAGTTAAACAATACCTTACTACACAGAAAATATAGATTTCGATTGATCATGCAATTTGCATTGTAATATTTGTTGTAGCTTTAACCATTCCCAGAAATGCATTGTTATTGGTTTGAATTTAGAACTTTGTGTTTTGAAGTGACCAAGTGGCTATTGTTGGTCAGCAAAGACCATGGAATTTCATAGTATCGCTTTTTTAAATATGTAAGTATAGTTTTATCCTATTATATTGTTATTTTAAAGTTAATGGAATGTATGTACACGTAATCAAGATTAATCCAAATTTACAAGAAGTAGATAAAGCAATAGTTTATAGAGGATTAAGTAGAGAAAGTCGTGACGCATCGCGTTTTCCCCGACCTATGATAATCTAGTTCAGCTCAATCCAATACCAAATAAGCAGCCATTCTATTAGAAACACAGTTGTAATAATAGAGAGAAGCAGCTTCTTATACCTACCCCTGTCTGATATATCCCACTGCGGGTGTAATCAACCGACAACGGTATTTACCTCCCACTAAGAATGAAGTTGACCTCGCTAACAAACGCTTGTTTAGTGGGCCACTGGGTGTACAACTAATTAGGAAAGTCCACCCATACACGCTGGTTCTGTTGCTTAGGGTATAATAATCCAACGCCAACACGAAATTAACAGGTACTAACGAGGAGGCTTCATCGAACATGACTGGGATTTTCTTTATCCAACTCTGCTCCTGGCTCAACCTTGCATCTACATTCTATTCGTCCCTTTCCTTGTGCAAGACTTTCCTGGGAATGAACTAATCTAGATGTGCTTGTTACTTACTCGTCTTAGGACTCTAGCTGAAAAGGTCTAATTAAACGTAATACACTTTCCTAATTTTAGGAACAACATACGTACTAAAACCTTTTTACTGCTATATACGGAATGAGATTGCCTCGTTTGTTTTTAAAGCACACCTTATCACGCAGAAAGCAACTTTTGAAGTCATATTTGCTTCTGAAATAAGTAGACACCTAATCCATAATCATAGTTTATTTGGAAAACAGGAAATAAATGCAAAGAAACTAGTCCAAGCTGCAAATGACTACGTTAGGAACGAGATTCCAGAGAGAAAAGCAGAATGGATGAGTTCCGTGGGTTGGACGATAAGTTAAGTATCTTAAATCTTATTGTTCCTATATTGAATGAAGACGATGTTAATAATTATAAACGTTATAAAACCCACGTTCCACTCCTTAATTCATTCCCCTCCTTTATTACGACATTACCACACAAACATTTGTGTGCATGACCTAACTCACGAGCTTTGTTAACAAATAAAAATGTCATTATCGCTTGCGCGACTAAAATTGTCTAGCACAACTTTGCAAACTTACATAACGTGAGTAACCAAAATATACTTCCAAATTTAAGATTTCGGTACATAGCCAAATCTTTATTTAATAGAATTGATTAGCCTATTTATTTTCAGAAATATGCTGCCTGATATGTTATGGCACATATATGCACTTGTCGATGGCATAAAAAAAGAATATGGTAAGCTAAACCTATTATGTTTTAAGAAGCTGATCGCTATGGACGTTTCTAAAATCCCACGTTCTTGTATAACGATGAGAAAAAACGAATAGCAATTTACCATATGGAAAAGGCATCTTCATATTCTACTTACATGGTTTGGGCCTTCATCTATCCCCCAACGCTTCTTTGTCTTTCCAAACAGACTTTTCTCTAGAATTATAGTTCTTTAGATGTTTCGATAACATAGGCGAAATGCTTAATCAACTGTTCCATATGATGTTATGGTCCTCTCTGGAATTAGAAGTTGCATCACGTTCAGGAAGAGGGACAAATCGCTAGTTCCTTCGGAGGTAGTATATAGTTTCAGATGATGGGCACCCTCAGTGCCGGGGTGAGAGAGTGCCTAAAGGCTGCGGTTAGGGAATACAACGTACTATATAAAATGCTAGCTCCTGAGCCATTTTATTAAACATGCTGGGATTGGGGCCCTCAGATGGCCAGTGGCTCTTTATATTGAGTTCTAGCAGCGATTGAAGCGCATGTTAAAAGAAACCATTTGGTGAGCACTCCAGTTAATTTGGATGCGTGTCTTCTTAGAAGCAGTCTATTATTGTGCGAATCGGCATACGATCCGAGGATAGAATCAATAAATGCGTCCTACTGGCTGATTCACAAAGAATTTTCCCGATTGGTTGGTGTCTAATTACCATTTTATGATAGAAATCATGATTCTGATAGAATTCACTGACTGCGGGCTAAGTCCCGCAAGGGATTGTCCTATTTGGAGACATTTTAGCTAAATTTTATAACGATTATACAATGATTGCGTTTTAAAAATGTGTCTGCCTCCTTAGAAAATTAAAAAGCGCACTTTCAGTTTATTTCGAGAAATTATTGAAATGCTCCACTTCGATTCCGGTATATTCTGGAGTGGACGACCAGTTATCATCAAACATCGGAAACCGTACACCTTTAAAGGGATATGAAGTTCACGAGTCTTGCAGTATATAACTGCTGACGTCAGTCCCGAGGACAACACGCAGGGATAGTCCGGTTCGCAACGATTAGCTTGAGTTTCTTTGCAACTACTGTTCGCCACGCAGGTAGGCCTTTCAGGGAATGCAAGGTGTTGGACATACTGTCTTAATAGCATTACTGTTACAACAATTATTGGACAATCAGCATTTTATAAATGAAAAGCTTTGGGTATTATCAACAACCATTAAATAGCTTGGAGAATGTACTTTCGAGTTGTCTAAAAGCAATCAAGAAGGTGTCTGCAAAAACTAAAAATATAGAGAATGCACCATGTACCAAACGAACAAAAAATGAATTGTCCACTATTCAACACAAAAGCACTGGATTTTCAATGCTGTGTAATATAAGAAATAAACAAAGTCTCGGACAGGCATATGAAAATGATTTGTACTACTCATATGCACCATTAATGTCATGTGACTGAACGAGCTTTCTCCCAATATTTTTATAATGTTTCAATGAGAGGCACAGAAAATTTACATTCGATAATTTACGAAAGAACACAGTTATTTACTGTAACTCCCGCATCGAAAGCAATGAGAAGGATGGCATTTTGTAACTACACTTTGTATCCGTACCGGACTGTACACACACAGCGCTTAGGTATACTTGATGTCACGGACGTTTGTTGATGTACCTGTGCGTGTACATTGATTGCTAAGGTGTACAGGATCCAATGTTTGGTTATCATGTATTCCAACATTCATACTGGATACGGCACAAACGTCGTATATCGGCCATTTACATGTTTCACATTTTATGACTATTCATGCCTTTGTCTTGAAATCCATCCTAAGTTTAGTTATGTCTCGCATCTCAACCTTTTTTTTTTTTTTTCTTTCTTTTAATTTTAACCAACAACAGGGTATATGGGTATCCGGGCAGGAAGAAGGATGGGGCATGGGAGGGATGTTGTTCTGAGGTGATTCTATTTATTAGGGCCTGTGGTGCTATTTTGGTTTGGGCTATTGTGGCGAAGTTGATGGCCGGTACCGCCGAAGCAACCCGGCTGTTCGTGGGTGGAAACTAGCTGTGCGGTAACACGCTTGTGGTGATCAGGTAGCAGTCATGATCCAGGAGCTGTGTACAGTGGTGATAGTTATATGCGTGACTGGATGGTGTCGTAGAGTCCTCATTGGAACTGGATTGCGGTGATGCAGAAAGGCCATGGCCGTCAACAGCTCATGGCCGGGAAGGGAGGCGGCGTTGCAGGTCTGATGGCGGCGGCGTCCTGCGTGTGCGGGTGTCTCGATGTGGCAGAAATTGCGGCGGAGGGACCCCGTGCTCTGGAACCAGACACATCTTCAGGTCGTAGATGCTCTGGGTGATGTGGTTCTGGTGTTCGCGAAGGGCTTCGTGTAGCTTCTTGTTGGGTGCTGTATCGTTGAAGTATCCAACAATCTTTTCAAGCTTGCCCTTGCAGTAGCTTAGTGTGTCGTTGGGTGGGTCGTCGCAGAAGGCGCTGGTCAATTTTGGACAGAAGAGCGGTAATCCCTTCTTCGTATTGGGCTGCGTTGTCCTGGAGATGGGTGTTGATTGACTCTATCTGTTTCTGCGGTGTAAGTCCGTCCATGAATTGGCTGGAGAGCGTGGTCAGCCTGACTTGCATGCCCTGGAGGGCGGCGTTGGTTGTGCCACGTTGGGCGGCAGCAGCTGCTAGGGATTCCTCTATGTTGCCCAGTCGTTGGTTTATGTTTAGGACCTCAGAGTGAAGGTCCTGAACTTCCACCGCTGGGGGACGGTTGTTGACTGCGGTGACAGTGGTCGTCAGGAGCTCCTCGTCAGGAGCTCCAATCGCATTCGTTTGTTTTATAACTGATTGTTAGGATGCGATTTTATCGGAGAAAACGTCAGCTTGTAAATTAACCGTAAAAGAGCGAGTATCAGCAGGATGCAATTAAGCCTCCATAGTATCAAAATATTTGAATATCGGAACAAAAATTAATAGGAGTCACGCCTAGGCAGCTTCGTTGACGTATCTACCTCTTAAACATCCACCTTAATTTCATTTATGAGAACCACGGATTCCTTTAGCTTTGTATTATGTGTCTAACCTAATACGCATAGAAGTAGGGGCAAAATATAATCTAAGAGTAAATGTTGCTTAAAAAAGAAATCTTAATTTTGTTCTTACATTAATTTAACTTTGAGGTGAACTATTTGGTCATCCCCAATGATAATAATAGCATTGGTTGATGGTGCGTAACGCATTCGATTATTCTAGTCATTTAGTATGCGGTGATCTAACATGGACACGATGATGATTTTATTTTAAGCAACATAAGTAGGAAGGTAATGATTATTTATATAATTTGTGGTTTTATTCTTATTACAGACTTAACAAAATATTAATCCGAGGTGAGGGGTTTCATTGCATACATCCGCACGTGATTCGCACTCGTTAATATACCAGTAAACTCTAATATAACAGCTTAACAAATTTCTATGTCATTTGTAGTCATGCAATTTCATCATTTATCTGAATTCGTTTCTGGCAAGTGTCGTGAGGAACATCAACAGAAAAGCAATTAGTTTTCGAACTGTTGCAAAATTCGTGTATTGACAAATGAGCTCAAGCACATGGAAGTGAGATTTCCGTAGCTTGTGTTGTAGCAGTTCTCATCTGAAAATTTAATTTGAGTTAACAGACGGAAATTTCATTTAACGTGACATGAGTAGGGTCTGCTAAGCCTCATTGGCACTGCTAATTACAATTCGTGGAAACGAAATCTGGAATAGCATTACTGAGCACAAACTCGTACTGAGCCAAACGCATGAATGGATTAATTCAACTGAACAGATACGTAGCTTACATGAATAAAATAAGAGTGGGGTATATATACGGGAGTTAGCTTTGTTGTGAGCAATTAGTTCAATAATTAGTTTTGATTGTACCGCTGTAAGTAAAATTTGCAGCCAGTCTTTGTTGTCACTTCAATTACTGGAAGGTTTTGTACAGCAAGACACACAGGAGAAATCCAGTATACTACGAGATCAGTTTGTTAATATAAGAGAAAACAAAAGTGACTGATGCGTTCCATTCCTTTAACTTCCTTCACCCACAATCGTTTGTTATGAATGACAGAACACTTCATACTCCTAGCATGAAATCACGGGAAACAACTGATAATGACGTGACTTAAACAAAATGACAAAGGCGTTGAAAATTTCAACAAAATAACAGAATTTGATGGATAGAGTCAACATGAAAAGTTCAATGCCATGGCCGGGATTTGAACCACGGATCTCCTGGTTTCCGTCCAGTCGCTCTTAACCTTTGAGCTACCATGGCCAACGTGCCTTCCTGACATTAAATTCTCCAGTTGACTCGTATATTTTCCCCGGTAGACCACTAGGGGCTCTCGCATCCGAGATACACCGTTTGTGGCGACTTACTATTGTAAGTACTTAAGTCCCAGGCTTCATCATTTAACTCTTTATTATTTTAGTTAACTGATGGAAATTAATCATTTCTCCACACTAGCCATATATAGGCTAAGATGGATAGAGTCAACATGAAAAGTTCAATGCCATGGCCGGGATTTGAACCACGGATCTCCTGGTTTCCGTCCAGTCGCTCTTAACCTTTGAGCTACCATGGCCAACGTGCCTTCCTGACATTAAATTCTCCAGTTGACTCGTATATTTTCCCCGGTAGACCACTAGGGGCTCTCGCATCCGAGATACACCGTTTGTGGCGACTTACTATTGTAAGTACTTAAGTCCCAGGCTTCATCATTTAACTCTTTATTATTTTAGTTAACTGATGGAAATTAATCATTTCTCCACACTAGCCATATATAGGCTAAGATGGATAGAGTCAACATGAAAAGTTCAATGCCATGGCCGGGATTTGAACCACGGATCTCCTGGTTTCCGTCCAGTCGCTCTTAACCTTTGAGCTACCATGGCCAACGTGCCTTCCTGACATTAAATTCTCCAGTTGACTCGTATATTTTCCCCGGTAGACCACTAGGGGCTCTCGCATCCGAGATACACCGTTTGTGGCGACTTACTATTGTAAGTACTTAAGTCCCAGGCTTCATCATTTAACTCTTTATTATTTTAGTTAACTGATGGAAATTAATCATTTCTCCACACTAGCCGTATATAGGCTAAGATATTTGATGGATAGAGTCAACATGAAAAGTTCAATGCCATGGCCGGGATTTGAACCACGGATCTCCTGGTTTCCGTCCAGTCGCTCTTAACCTTTGAGCTACCATGGCCAACGTGCCTTCCTGACATTAAATTCTCCAGTTGACTCGTATATTTTCCCCGGTAGACCACTAGGGGCTCTCGCATCCGAGATACACCGTTTGTGGCGTCTTACTATTGTAAGTACTTAAGTCCCAGGCTTCATCATTTAACTCTTTATTATTTTAGTTAACTGATGGAAATTAATCATTTCTCCACACTAGCCGTATATAGGCTAAGATATTTGATGGATAGAGTCAACATGAAAAGTTCAATGCCATGGCCGGGATATGAACCACGGATCTCCTGGCTTCCGTCCAGTCGCTCTTAACCTTTGAGCTACCATGGCCAACGTGCCTTCCTGACATTAAATTCTCCAGTTGACTCGTATATTTTCCCCGGTAGACCACTAGGGGCTCTCGCATCCGAGATACACCGTTTGTGGCGACTTACTATTGTAAGTACTTAAGTCCCAGGCTTCATCATTTAACTCTTTATTATTTTAGTTAACTGATGGAAATTAATCATTTCTCCACACTAGCCGTATATAGGCTAAGATATTTGATGGATAGAGTCAACATGAAAAATTCAATGCCATGGCCGGGATTTGAACCACGGATCTCCTGGTTTCCGTCCAGTCGCTCTTAACCTTTGAGCCTGCCTGCCTGCCTGCCTACCGACCGACCCACCGGTTCACCCACCCATCCACCCACCCACCGACCCACCGACCCACCGACCCATCCATCCATCCATCCATCCATCCATCCATCCATCCATCCATCCATCCATCCATCCATCCATCCATCCATCCATTTATTTGACATCTAAGAAGTCTAAAAATATGCTCTTGCTGGTGATTTTAATTTAAATACTAACATAAGAACTCACAAGGGAATTATGAAGTGGAAAAAGTATATAATGTTTAATAAAATAAAGTACCACTCAGATCACAGAGCATCACATCTCTCGCGTGCAGTGATACATTTACAAATAAAAGAACATCTCTCGCGTGCAGTGATACATTTACAAATAAAAGATTAATATTCGTAAATCGGAGGTTACTCAGGATATCACCAACTTTCAAAGGATTGTTCCAGCCGCCTAAAACAGTAAATAAAGTATGAAATACTGAAGTTCTATTTAAGAGCCGAAGTAATCATAAAAACCTGTATCAGACTATAAACGACGTTATATTGGACATGTAGTTTCTATTTTTCACAATAATAACTAGTCTATATAACAAATAGTATATAATGAACTAGTGAAGTATACAAGAAATATAAGATTTGATGATCAGTTACGAGGGTCCTTTAACAGGGTAGATCACATAGGACGGAAAATGAACAACATGGATAAAATGATGCTTTCAATGCGGCTCAGCAAGAGCTTCAAGATAACTGGAATTCGCCTCTTGATGGGAACAGAAAATCCAAGAAAAAGTTCTACCCATGTAACTCAACTTAATCGAGATTTGAACTGGAAACCTCTTACTGTGAGGCAGACATGCTACCTGCACTACCAAGAGGTGGATCATTTAACATTTCCATCTTGGTATAAAGCGAATAGAGGAACCAAATAGATGGAGTCTCTATTACAGTTTAACTGGATAACTGGAGTAATAATTCAGGAGAGTTTAAGGAATACGATTACATGAATATTTATTTCATTTGTACAAAAATAAGTTTGGCTTCCAAAAGTAGAATGTTTTCATATGGCTTAGTAGCTTCAAGTATACGTTACGTACATAAGACAAACGTGTTTAATTTCAGTAAGGGCGCGGGTCCATTTTTTGGGAGGGATAAAGTAGTGCTGGCATGTCTGACGAGGTGCTCTCGCGAAACAATAACAATCGATAAATCAAAATACTTCTTACGTTCCCGAATAATTATTATGTTACATTGTTTATTATATAACTGAATGGTATGGACCCACCGATCATCTGAACTAGCAAAAAGGGTACTGAACACGTGGAAGAAAAACGTATTGGCTGTACTGATAGGCGTTGTTCATTTCTTGGCGTAGTTATAACCTTGCAGAAAACATCAGGTAGTAAATCATGTTGTTCGCGAGAAACTGTTATGTGAAGAGAAAAAAAAATAAACACACTGAAGTGGACACTATTAAGGCATCAGAATATCTCAAGGTACCTATATATCTAACATGCTGTATATTCTTGCATTGAAATTCTGAACTCTCTGCTGAATTGTGACAGCAGTTTAAACAATCTTATGTAATATTACCTTTGCCTACCATCACCCATCCTCTGTCTACATACACATACACACAGAGAAAGAGAAAGTAAGAGAGGGAGAAGCGCTAGCATGGACTTTCTCCTAAGGAAGCCTTTTTGGTATTCTGGGAGCCTTATAATATATGTTTACGGCGAAATTTCAAAGTAGGAGTTTTGGGTGGAATGCAGTACCTATCTTCTCTTGCGTGTCCAAGATCCTCTCGGGTAAAAGATTAGTAATCGAAGTTTCGGGAGCGTACATCTCTCCCATCATCAGATTATGCGTTTGAGCCAATTAATTTTCTATACTCACGGCATCTCCTGATCTGTCATTTAATTTACTGAAAACAGTCTTTTGTTCAATGATGCGAGAATTGATAGTGTTTTGTCTTTATTGATATTTGTGTTACATCCAGTTATACATTTTGGGGTTATAACATTTCTTAAAATATCCTGATGATGGAAGAGTTGTACACTCCCGAAACGTCGATTTCTAATAGTCTTTTCACCTGGCTTGTTTCCCGAGATCTCGAACACTTTCGTCGCCAGGAAAGCTTCAGGTCTTATTCTTCTCTTACATGTTAAAGAAGGTATAAATGAACGAAGTTAAATAAATCTACTCTTCTATTAATTTATTATATTTCGCTTTTTCTCATGTGGGAAAAGTGAATATATTTCTGTGTTAAATATATAAGCATATTTGTACATTTGACATTTCCTTCTTATTATTCTGTTTGTGAAATGCACTTATTGCTGTCGCTACCTTATTAAAGAGAGCTTAAATCTTATGTTGAGGTTAAATGTATTAGAGCACATCGAACCTCGTACTCCACCAAGATAAAATAGTTCAAGCGTCGAATTTGCTTTGCCTACATAATCTAATTCTGATTCGTTTTTCTTCAGAGAGGTTAAATCTGGAGTGTAATTGCATACATATGGCATGACGATGGATGGTGCGATCTATCACACTTGACTTATAAATGGAAGTTTTCAGCACGATGAACTGAAAAACATCGGTTTGTGACGCAGATGTAAACCACAAAAAGTATTTCAAGAACTACGCCAGTTTATCACTTGGTGGTGTTTCCGTTTCACAAGATTAATGCACTTGACCCTCTTCCAGTCGACACTCCAACTGACGTTTTACCTTTAAAATTTCACTTTAGTCGTTTAAAGCATTTTTAAAGTAAATTTGTAAATAGATATTAGATGTTCTCATCATTAAGATGCAGAGAATCCTTTGCATTTAAAGATCATAGCACAGAATTTTAAAAAGGGCTGCGTTCGTTTATGTTAGAAAGGCTCAAAAGGGTGACTATCGAGGAGAAAGAATGTCTTATTTATGTAGCTAAGTCCGTTGAGCATGAAAGTCCAAATGCGTGTCATTCAAGTACAATTAATTTAAAAAGAATAAATGTTATAGACAAATCCGTCAGATAAAGTTGACCAAGACAGCCACGGAGGCCCTGAGGACTCGAAATTTCAGAAAGTAAATTATTTATGGTACAACCCGTTAAATTCTGTAAGAGGCTTTGAGTGTCTGCTCTTCGAGAATGTTCTGGTTTATTCTACAACATCGAACTAACGAGTCTTCTAGCAACAGGGAATCATAAAATAACGGTAGAAAACAAATGTAAGTCAGTTATGACTCCTATGAGATAGTTGCAAGCGAGCTAGCAGCAATTTTTAAGTCGGGGTGCAAAGTAAAGCTTGAAGCTCAGTTAGCTTAATAAATACATTTCTTGCAAATTAAAAAGTCCTTGTACTGTAATTTTATCTATTTTAAAGTGAATTTACAGAATTTCATAATTCTTAGGATTAGTTTCAGAAGGCAGTTGATAGTATTGTTGTTCATAATTTAATATGCGCGGCACTAACATATGGTAATTTTTAGTATGTATAACATATAAAAACAAATGAGAAAAATGTAAATGTAACTTCGTGTAATTATTCGTGTAGTCGAGATTTTACAGAAAGACTATTTTAAATGCTTTTTAAAGTTGTAGGTCTTTCCTAATTTATTTTTAGGACGTTTATCGTGTTACTTGTACGGCACGATGTTTGCGAGGGTATTCGGGGGATGATTTCATTGTTGCTTATATGTTTCCTATGTCCAGTACAAGCAGCCATATTAAGAATTTGGGTATAAACACAACAATGGCATACTTTAAAACACTTTTAAATAAAGTTGTTTTAGATTTTACAGTTCTGTAGCTTATAAGCATAATTAGAATATTTGATTGATTGCAAGTTATAAGTATTGATAGTATTAAGTACGGATTGTGCACTAGTATTATATATTAATAGCGAGATAATTTATTCTTTTCCTCAAAGCCCTCCCTCCATAACTGAAGTTTATTTTTGTGTCTACAAAATGATATATGATTGCACATTCTCTTCATTTCTTCCTTACCACTTCTACTACGTCTTGGATGCTCTGCTTAGTTACCATCAGCAGTGCTCAAAGTGCCTCTACTGCGCACGTTCTCTTTACCACACTTTTCATGTTTGGTACCAATCTTTGACCGACGGGGTAGAGATGTCCATGACCTACCATCTCCTTGCGCGTGTATGTCACCTACTGCCACAATCTTACCTTTCTGCGTGAGTGTGCTACATCTGGTCTTTAAAAAATGACGTAACAGTCCAAAATGGGCCTGAGCCTACCATCCCGACTGCCTGCCTCACGCCCACATGCGCAAGGCAGAGGTGGGATATCATTTTCTTTTAAAGCTGTTTTAATTCAATATATATTGTGCTGAGCATATATATACATTCAGTAGAACTTTCAACTCCATTCTATTTTAAGAAAGTATTATGTATGAAAAATGAGCTTTAAGGATAAAAAAATTAAACCTAAAGTATCCTAACTGTCCTAGATCTAGCTCAGAATAGTATGACAACTAAATTCAGCTGCACTTGTTATGTGCTTAGTGGTTTCAGTTCCAACAAAACTTCAGCATTGCTGCTGTGGGAGACAACCACCAGAGATATAAAAGGACTGGAACTAAAACTAGGTAGCACAGGGTTAATATGCAGCTATATCTTATATTATATTACATTAAAGCAGACTTATTCAATGTGCAATATAAAATTTCTCTCGAGCAAAAAACGGATCACTAAAAGTGTAATATTAATTGAGGATATATGTCAGTAGCAGTGCGACAGGAAATGTATTCTACTAAAGGAGCCTGCCCAATTGTTATGCTTTTACTTACCTAACTGAACACTGCACCAAGTATACATTTTATAATGAATTTCACCAAGTACTAAAGTACCAAAATTACATTTTCAGAATGTGGACAAATGGTCCGAAAATACTTTTACTACTCCATATGCGCCCACAAAGTACATCAAGATTACGAGACCTATTTGTAGCGTGCGGGATGTAAACAAAATGCTCTTGTACAGTATTAGTCAATTTTAGAAATGTCAGATTACATCGAATCGCACATAAACAATTGCATTGTAAATAAAAACTTTGACGTAGTGGATTTACGGTAATACTTACGTGTTTTGTACAGTACGCTCATGTAATGGTTGATTTTTCATTGTGTACTGTCTGCCCAGCACAATAAGGCGATTGCCCGTCCCGGTGGCGTAGCGTGTCTGCCTCAAGTTCAAGAGGTCCCGAGTTCAGAATCTCGGTCAGGGTGAGTTACCTGGATAAGGCTTTTTCCGGGGTTTACCCTTATCCTTAGAGACGAATGTCGGGTAACTCTAAGCTCCATGGACCCTGGACTCATTTGAGCATCATTTCACCCAATTCATCCACCGTCCGATATGACTTAACGTTGGAGGACGTAAATTACAACAACAACAACAAAAAAGCTAGAAGAATGTGTAACGCTCACCTTCCCAGTATGCTAGATTCGTTTAAAATATGCAAGTGTTGTCACATAACTCACCCATTCATAATACCTATCATTACAGTTACTGCAACAAACATTAGATCTGGTAGCGTGGGTGATTCATATGCACTCTCGCACACTCATTTCCTAGTAAACAGATCCACTAACAGAGCAGATAAACAGTCCAAACACCTCTCCCCTTCATTTGTCTCTTGCATGCTTGTGGTGGGTAGACAGTAGCAGTGCTCATTTCTTGAATTAGTACGTACACACTTGTGACACATTTGATTTTATTGGGAAACGAAGTTATTTTACAAAGAGCATTTCAGTCATGTTCCTGTTTTAAAATTTTCAGCCATGTTCTAAATTCTTGTTATTACATCGCATCTGGTATCCCATCTTCTAACGCAAATTTGTCATTATTTTTCTTTCACATCCTTTATTACATATGTATATAAGCGCATCACTTGGCCAAGCAAAGATGACAGCTATATTCTATCGTTGGATAAAACCATAAACACAGGGTTGAGTCTCCACAAAAATGTTACACACGCATTTCCAAAGATATCCCTACACGTCTTTGCAAGGCTTACTTATGGTATGTCTCCATGATAAGCTCACTAGTACTGTGCAGATCAGTTTTTCTGTTTCAAAGTCTTCCTTATATTTTATTTTCTTTCTTTATGTTGGCAAAAGAAGTAGATTACCATGGAAGTGTGATAATTGTATAATTTGAGAACGATGAATAGTTGGAAATGTAAAGTAGTTATTGTATGTATATAGCATACTAGTTTTCCAAGATAGTGAATAATAGAAATAGTTACTACACAAAAATAATAGTTTAGGTACATTAATTATAAGTATTAACAATTTCTGAAAATTAGTACTAATGCCAAATCATCACATTTATCTTGGTGGCAAACACAATCGATTATACAGGCCTGGTTATTTACCTCAAACTTGCAGATTATAGTTAGACTGCTTCAATTCAATCCTAACTGTGTTAACTAATACAAAAGGAAGATTTAGATGGTAAAATATTATTACCAGATTAAACATAGTTCATACACATATGCACAGAAATATAAGCAAAGCAGATAGGTTAGGTTACCAGCACTGAATGCAGGAAATGCAACCAATTTAATAATGGCATGCAGGGGCTGTAATTGAAAACAATATGTTCAGATTATAAGCTTATGCTTTCCAAATAGCATTTAAAATATAAACTAATGCAGTAAGTGATTCACCATGAGAACTAATGTTTCAGATGTTTCTCCTCTCTGTTGCAACTTCGTATAACTTGTGTGATGGTTTGCGCCTTTAGGACAGATGATGAAATCATGATAGGCTGCCAGAATCCCTCAGGGGCTGTGCAGCTATAAATTTTGAAGACCAGCTAGAGGTGGTGTGTTGACAAGGGTGCTTGATATACACAGAGGTAGTTCTCTTGAAACGGTATAACGTGGTAGTGCCCTTGCGCATGCGGGCCAATATTAACTAGTATTGACTTGAGTGCAATGTAAATAAGTACCCAGCTTTGCTTATAATGCTGTCCTTTGTGAATTCCACACTGATTTATATGTATTGACATATGCTGTTCCTGCACTCTGACCTACGCGAGGAAAGTAATGACAATAATTGCATAATAGAGAGACGCGTGAAAGTATAGAGGCGGAATGTACTCTTCACTTACGATAAATGTGCGGTAAATGGACCACCGTTATTAGTTTTCTATAGTTTCACTGTCATTTACGTTTTTTCCAATATCGTATAGTAGGTAGAGGAGGTATTGTACCTATTTCAACCAAAACTTCAACCTTCGAACGGAAATACACGTTTTGAAACTCTGAATATATGCATATGTGTGTATATATTATCTATAAATAGAATTACTTATAACAGAAAAATCAGTTAAAAGTCTAAACTTAGTGTTGAGTTCATAACGTTGAGAATTGTCTGAAACTCCCTTGACATGACAAATGTTTCACTACTTTTGGCTTTTTCAAGAAAGTGTGCCAGCAATTTCAATAAAAATACCTTACACCACAAAATATTCACGAGAAATAAAATTTATACCTGCAATAGAGTCATCGAAGTACTTTTCATTCGAATGGCTTTAGAATAACTGGAAAAGATGTATATCACGTTGCGCCTAAATGGCGCCGTATAAATTGCATACCTAAAATGCCTTTTTTAATTCTTTTTAACCAAGCTCCTTTCTATAAAATACAGGGCGAGTAAAATTATAGAACAATGCCTCTGTCACCCCGCTGTTGTAAATCTATGAAGTGACACTTTTTAGAAAAGCTGTAAGATTTCAATAAAGGTTTGTGATTTTGTTTTGTTTTGTTTTGTTAAATGACAACACTTCTTTTCTCTCCATTCCTGCAGTCCTCAAGTCTCAGAACGTGCAAACAAATACTCTTTCAAACTTCAACTTAAATGTACTAGGACCTTATTCCATGATACCATGTATCATTACTTCAAATTGAGTTGGTTTTGAATTAAACAATACAGTAGGCTACTTCATTATGTGGCTTTGGATTGAAGGAATACAGACAAAAGCTAAGCTAATAACAACAACAATGCTTACTTCATTGCAAAATCTTCCTGAAAGTAATTATTCATGGCAAAACTTACAGTAAGACAACGAACTGAGATAATGATGATCGGATATGATGATAGGAGGATCCAAGAAGAGGTTTGTGTCTTGTTGCCAATAAACATGTCATGATCATAGTAATATGAAATACGAAAACATGTTGATATCTTACAGCTTTCCTAGAAAATATATTACTTCACAAAACTGTTACAACAAAATTACAAACATTGTGTCATACTTTTTACTCACCCGGTGATATAACCAGGTTATCGGTGCTGCTATGAATTAAACATATAAAAATTACACGTAAATAACGAACACAAGTAGATATGGAACCACAGGTACATATGGCCTCCTGTGTGATACATTTACGTACTTCTACTAGAGAAGCTCTCATGTGGTTGCTATCATAATGTAACATTTTAACGTAACACTTTTTTTTCACATTTTGACTATTCATTGCTGCTTATTCCGAGGAATTTAAACTTTGCTTAAAAATGCTTCATTACATTGCTAGCCTGGTTTTCACAAAGTTTGCACACCGATAACATTTCGCATTGATTTTACTATTCATTATAATGAGATGATATGTATTATTATTTATAATGTGGGTTAATTTATATCGGTGAACAAGCGCAGTTCTACATAGAGCTGAAAACATTTGAAAACTGGAAACAACTACCTGATTTCAAATTTAAGTCAGCAGTTAGGATTAGGATTTCATTACGGAGGGGATTTGGTACGTAGGCCACCATGCTGGGCTCATTGCTTCAATGCCCCCAAGCGGGGCACCCCCGAAAGGAAGGATGAAGGCAAGGAGACAGAGGGCGGCCAACCGAAGGAGCCACGGCAGTACAGAGAACAGAAGCCCTACAGGTTTCTTGGAAGAGACCTCTCCGGACAGACCAGGGTAACGGCCACGCTCCCCTACTGCAGAACGGCAACGAGCCGACCAGCGGATTCCCAAAGATACCAAGCAGGCGATCCGAGCCCCTAAGGTCCCTGGCTGGCGGTCCCGAAATGGTCCCACCAGAGGAGCGCAGACCGGCAACCGACCTACCTGAGGAGAAAGCAGACACCCTCCGACACGTCTACCCTGAAAGAGACCACCAGATGAGAGATGATGTGAACTGATATTGGAGTTGAAATGGAGGGACAGGAAATTCGGGGGATGCAATTAACCTACGCAGAATTCGCCTAGCAACCTGGGAAAACCCCTCGAAAAAACACATGGGTCAGGTAGGTCAGCCACGATTGAAGCCAGGCATCCCGAACGCGGTCCAAAATCGAAACGGCCTGAGCCATCCCGCTCGATAAGTCAGCATTTAACATCGCATTCTGAGAAAAATAACCAAATGCTCAGTTTGTAGCTTTATTTGAGAAGAGAGCCGTAAAGTTTCAAATTTATAAATGAATCGAAATGGACCAAACTGCTGTTTTAGTGTTAACAATTTCCGAATTATTCCCTGTTATTGGTATAAATTTTCAAAGACTTGTAGTTTTTCCTTATAGGATGCTGCATTTTACGTCCTGTCCAAACTAAGAGTTTGGGACGTGAAAGTCATCACACAGTGATTGGCCCTAAAATTATTTGACTAACCCTTAACCCACTATATTGTCCTCTTTCCAGTGTCAGTAGAAGCGACTTTAAAAGTTCAGAATTCCCGAAAAACATAAGCATAGAGTGAGTGAAACAAGAAAAGGGTTAACTCATTTCTGCAAACATTTGTAGTAATTGTTGACGATTATGTGTAGAAAGTTATGTGTACTAAATGAATGATTATGAAAAAACATAGTAGCAGTGAAAGTTGTGTGATTCCATGCCAAATCTAAAACCACGTGTATATCAACTGACTTTAGAAGGTAGGGTGTTGATATAGAGAAGTGGGTGAGAGAGTGGGTCCCAAGACACTACCTTGGACCAGTTCAGCATAATATTGCATCATGGGAGGCAGGGAAGAATCTGTTGAGGAGATAGAAGTGTATAAGATGGATCAAGTATGAAGGAATGTTGTAGTGGATGAGGCGGGAAAGTAAAACTTCATGCCAGACAGTGTCAAAGGCTTTGGTGATGTCCAATAAAAGAGCAGCAACATTCTGCTTGCGAGTGAAGACAGTGTACACTACTTCAACCAACCGAAGTAGTTGATGCTGGGTGGAGTGTTGAGGTATGAAGCCAAATTGCTCCTCTCTAAGGATGTTATTACGGTGCATGGTTTTCCGAAGCCTGCTTAAGATGAGCTTTTCCATCAATTTGCTTATATGAGAAAGCAGACTGATGGGACGATAGTGTGCAGGAGAAGTTCCTTCCTTCCCAGGTTTGCAGATGGTGATGATTTTGTCATGCTTCCATGTCGCTGGTAAGTATCCATGTTGAAGTATTGCATTAAACAGCAAGGCATGGGTTTTCACCCAAGGGGCTGAAAGGACAGTGCTTTATTGGCATTATTATCAAACCCGGGAGATTTGTAAGGTCGGAGATTGCAGAGAAGGCTTTGAACTTCCGATAGGGTGATGGGAGGTGGTGGTACCTCATCTGTCGGTCGATTTATATATGTGTTGACCTCTTGTGGTCTGCATCAGGAGAATCAGCAGGTACAAATTTCGAAGTCAAGATAAGTGGTATGTAATTCTGCTTTTTCCTTGGCTGACTGACCCAGGACTTGAACGTGTTTTAAAGGCGGATGTTTACGAGGTACATGTTCCAGAAAGAATTAACTTCTGTTTGCAAAGAATTTATTTTTTTGTTCACAGCAGTCGTTGCGGTAATCCTGAAGTTCTAGTTTTATCAGTTCTTGTAGCCGTCGAAGTTCCTGGCGATCTGCTGGTCTACGTGTAAACATATAACACCTTCTGGTCCTGGTCTTCTGTTTTATAATGGCACGAAGGGCTTGAGGAGGGGGGCCATTATTGATCCTGATCAGTTGGGTTTTGGAGACGATTTTATGATAGCTTCTGAGGACCGGGAAGTGATGATCCGTACCAGTGCATCTACAGCCGATGAGGCGGTGCACGGTTGCTGCGGTAGTGCTGAAGCATTCAACTGTCCAGCATACTCTTCCCAGGTGGTTCTCCTGTGTGTAGGGAAGCCTCCAGGAAATTGTAGGAAGGCTTGCCAGGAAAGGTGAGAAGGATAGGATAATGGTCCGAAGAAAGAGCTGGAATGGTAAAGAGGGAGAGATGGAGTCCAATGTTGCGGATTAGTGTAAGGTCGAGCCAGTCTGGAGGTCTGCTACCGCCATAATGGATAGTTGGTTGATTTGGTGCCCGGGCTGAGATGGCCCTTTAGTCAGCGAACTGAAGTAGAAAGCGACCACGGTGATTTGAGCTAGATTAATTCCAATTTGATTGTTTGGCATTAAAGTCCCCCGCTGCAATAGTAGCAACGGACGAGGAGAACAGTTGTTCCAGTTCAGCAGGTAGTAAGGGGCGACTAGGAGGTGCATATGCAGAGTAGAGGTTATTAGGACTTCTGCTGGTAATGACTCCAAATGTTTTGAGGGTGCGATATGCAGTTGATGGTGGTGAATGGAGTTATCAATGAAGATCGCAGTACCTCCTCGACCATCGGCTTTGTCTGTTCTGTATGAACGCATGCCTGGAAGACCACAGTTTTGATGCGGGGATAGGTGTGTTTCCTGGAACAAGAGAATGTTGATCTTCTGTACTGATTGAAAATGGCAATTTCTGCTAGTTGGCTGCGTAAGCCATTTGCATTCCAGAAACAGAGCTTAAAGGTCTGGAAAAATTTCATTCTTGTTCCTAATATCCATTGTTGATGCAGAAGGTAAACACGGTCTGGATTAAGACCATTTCCGGTGATGTTTGTGGGGAGCGATGAAGAAGAGCTTCTAAAACTGCTGCTGCAAATTTAATTTGTAGATGAGGAGGTATCCGATCAGTTACTTCACCAAATGCAGCAATATCCGTTACACGCTGACAACTTGTGTTGGCGTTGGACGCAGCTTGATGTTGTAGGGCTGTTGGTCTGTTTGCGGGCAAGGTCCGCTGAGGTAGTGGTAGTGGTTTGTCTTGATTGAGACGTTGATGAATGGTTGGAGGGTGTTGAGTTTGGGATTGAGTTGGCAAATCTTGAGGAGAAGGATGTAATGAAATTTGAGGTAAGGTACGAAAATCAGGATGAGTCGGAGTAATCCATGAGGATTGGGCACTCTGACAGGAGCATGCACCTGAGGCCTTTTAGCTCCTCTCTTATTACTCTCCAACTCATAACGTGCTTCCTACCAAACAGGACATTTGGCATAACGGCACGAATGATCCGCACCACAACTAGCACATGTGGGTCAGCTTGTTGCACGCTGACCATAGATGGCCACTTTGCACACAGTGGGAGCAAACTGATGGAAGTCTACAAGCCTCAGCGGTATGAAAGAATTTCTGCCAATTAATGCATTACATTAATGCATTACTGTGGACGGAAGGGATGACGGTCAGACTCTACGGTGACTGTAGCTGAAAACATCCTGGGCACTTTGTAGATATCTTCCTCCTATGCTATTCTATCTAGGGCTACCCGAAAATGAGGGAGTGGTCCTGGATTTAGTCCTCTGATGGTGCGAAGACGATTAACACTTAATACTGGTAGTCCTCTGCTGATGAGGTCCTCCTTGACCTCTTCCTCAGTAATGTACTGTGGGAGATCCTTAAGAGTTACAAGGAGTCGTTCCTCCTCAGATAGAAGAGTTGCCACGTAAGGAATAGACTGATCTTGCAGCCATCGACGAATTTCACGAGGAGTAGTCTGATCGATCGGAAGTATGGCCACGGTATTCCGCATGTTCTTGAGTGTGTAGGATGAACCTGATGCAGGACATGTTCGTAGCCTCCTTCCATCATGTGGATTACTCAGGAAGATAGAAGGTGGTTTGGCAATCCTAGGAGTTTCTGTAGAAGGGACAGTGGAAGCTGTTTCCGGGAAGGTTTGAGATGAGACAGTTGCACTCCTCTGGCGTTTTTGGTGGGATTGTTTTGATGGAGGGTGAGTTCGAGGAGGTCGCTAAGGTAACAAAGCGAGGTGCTAGGGGTACGGTCACTCCCCCGTTTAATATGCTCATTGTGTTTCCTCTTGGGCGTGACCTGTTGCCATTCAGTATCTGTAATTGACTGCTCATGTTTACTTAACTCGTCATTTAGTGCGTCAAGTCGGGAGCGATGACTAACTAATTTCTTGAATTCAGAGGAGGCAATTTTGACATTATTCCCTTCAGCAGCATTCTCGAGTAGTTCCAGAAGTTTGTCTTCTACTGCCTGGATGTATTGGAGACGAGCTGTTTTCTCCATTTGTATCCATACCAGTAGACTGGTATCTATTGGTGTGGAAGAATGCCTAACTAGAGGAGAATCTAGGAACAGACTAATGTCGCCACCATTAGGGTAATAGGACAGCGCCTTCATCCGGAAATCTTCTGAATATATGTTTGTAGAAGGTGTGGGAGCAACGCAACGCAGGTACAGAGAGGCTGTTAACAGTCAGAAGGTTTTTGCTGCGTACCCACCCAGGTGATGCAGGATGTGGTGGGATTATTCTGATTCTGTACAGGATCCCAAACATTTTTTTTCCCTTTTACCCATGTGTTTATTGGATTAATAATGGGAACATTTTGAAGCCAAACAGCTCTTTTGAAAATTTTGGAGTTCAGATTTTTCTGCTGTTCGGATTAACTGCATGCCATACGGGGTAACCGGAAAACCCTGAAGCGACGTCTCGTAGCGTCGTAATATCCTAGAGACCGAACCAGGTGCTTCTGTGTGTTGGAAGTTGAGCCTAAAATTTTGTAGCCCGACGCCTAATTTCGTCCTCCACGTATCGCAGAAGAGAAGCTTTGTGAAGCAACCTCACATGGAACGAACGGCCTATAGAATAAATGGATCGGATTCCTATATTCTGTGAACGCTGAAGGTATGCGAGCCAGCTATCTGCAGCCATGCCCCATATCTCACAAACGTACAACATAAGTGGGATTATCAGTGCTCGAAAGAGGTGTAACTTTAATCGCACTGGCATTGAGACTGAACCCAGCATTGGGTACAGAGAGTCAATAGCCCCTTGTACTCGTGCCGAGAGGTCCCTGATGTGTCCATATAAAGTTAGGCATCTATGAAGTTGGACACCCAGGTACTTGATGGAATTCGTCCACTCTATCCTGCAGCCTCTAAAGTGGAAGTTGGAGCAATCAGCGGGGGTGCGGCGCCTAGTAAGAAGAATGGCGTAGCTTTTGTCTGGATTGACGGATATCCGCCAGCGCCTGCACCACCCTTGTTTGAGACGGAGGTGTCTCTGTATTGGGTTGAAGGCTCTGAGTATGTGTCTGTCTTTGCAGAACAAGTTGTCAGCATACTCCGCCATTTCGACCTGCGGATGAGTTGGGAAGTCTGCCATGAAGACACTAAAAGTGTGGGGGATAGTACAGACCCTTCGGAGACTCCGCCTCTCACGGGTCTTACTGTAGATGTTTTCCCCGCTGTATAAGATGTTAATTAGCTTTGAGGTAGCCCCAGTTGGATGAGTTTGTAGATGAGACCGGCATGCCATGTCGTGGAGAAGGCCTTTTCAACGTCCAAAGATACCACTGCCGTGAAGGTGCGTTCCTGGAAACCCAGGGCAGCTGTCTGCACCACAAGTAGTAGCTGTTGGATAATCGAGTGCCCAGAACGAAATCCGAACTGTGATCAGGGATAGCTTGAATGTCTCCCAGTATGGGAGTCATTCGGGTTAGGATTAACCTCTCGAATACCTTCGAGAGGGTAGAAAGGAGACTGATGGATCGGTAGCTGGAAGGATCTACAGGATCCTTTCCAGGCTTCAATATGCATATCACCCGGGCCTCTCTCCACTCACGAGGAAAGTGCCCTAAGGCGACGCACATATTGAAGATTCTGCTCAGAAAATGAACGGCGCTGAAGAGAAGGTGACGGAGCATGAAACGTGTCAGCCCCTCCGGCCCCGCCGCCTTTTTTGATTTGAGGTTTGAGTACGCCCTGGACTTGACTAGGGCGAATAACAGCCCACCTCGGTAGCGTAGATGGTAGCATGTCTGGCTCACGTTCAAGAGGTCCCGAGTTCAAATCTCGTTCAGGGTGAGTTACCTGGATATGGCTTTTTCCGGGGTTTTCCTTTATCCTTCAAGACGAATGTCGGGTAACTATAATCTCCATGGACCCTGGACTCATTTGAGAATCATTTCACCCAATTCATTCACCGTGCGATATAACTTAACGTTGGGGCGGACGTAAATTAAAAAAGGGCGAATGACGGGAAGTGGTTCAGCATCCGTGGGAGGGCGTCGAAGGAATCGGCTTACCTATTTGCGAACACGTTCGGAAAAGATGTCCTGGGGGTCGTCTCTTGGACATAGGTTGCGTTCGGGCTACGCCGTGGCTCAGTGTTTAGACCGCTGGGCTCTCACCAAGGCGGCCCGGGTTCGATCCCAGGCTACCGCAAAGTGAGATTTGTGCTGGACAACACGGCGTTGGGGCGGGTTTTCTCCGGGACCTCCGGTTTCCCCCGCCATTTTATTCCACCGGTGCTCCATCTTCATCTCATGCATCATCAGTGTCCACGCCTGTGGTGCCGTATGTAGTAAAAGCGGGCGTTAAACACTACACATTTCATTTCATTTAGGTTGCGTTCAAGAGTCAGCGAACGCATTTGCTTGAGGTTCATAGGCCAGGCCTTGGGTGCCACGGATCGGTGAGGTGTATTGAACCTTGCGATTCCACACGTAGCCATTTTCGACGCGCAGTCTGACCATTGTGTCCTCCCACGCTTGCACCTCGTGCTCACGCAGTCCGACCCTGACCAGTTGAGGTAAACGTCGCAAGAGAGCACGATTATGTGGCGTGCGGTGACGCTGGTATTGTATCCGTGCCGCCCAGGAGTGGCGTATAAGGGGGTGCTGTCCAGCGGAAGGACGTTTGGATGAAGAGTTGCATGGCCGTGAACTGTTAGATTTTTGGCAGTTCGCGTCAGGATAGACGTGAAGGTTGAGATTGCGTTCTCTACAGCTGGGATGTTGGTTATTTTTGGGATCGGTGGGATGGAAGTGCGGAATCAGTCCCTTACACCTTCCCAATCAACTTCTCGCGTTTGAATCGAGGTGTCATGACTGGTAAACCTGGTATTGATTTCTGTCAACACCGGATTATGGACAGAATGAAGTACGTTTAGTGACGTGAGAGTGACATGAAATGAGAAATGTTTGGGGATCGCGAAGTCGATGACGGATGGCAGTCCTCCACCTCGCGGGTAATACATAGGTTGCCAGGGACACTGAACTTGAAGCTGAGGGTCTTCATCTATGATGAGATGCGTTTCGCTGACTGGAATGACGTCTAAGGCATTCACTAGAACAAACTGCAACTGCTCACCCTCCTGATCAGCTAGACCACACGCATTCCAGAATGCGAAGCGAAAAGAGGTACGAGACCTAGTTCGATTCGCCATCTGTGCTCCATGGCAGTATTAGTATCCAAGTTGAGAGATGACAAATAATAGCCAATAGAGAGTCCCAATGCAACAGCAAATCAGAACGCAGGGAAAGCCAATCACAACGAAGAAATTTTGTGCATGCCAAAAGGGTACATCGACCCCTTTTTCTGTGTGAAGCGAGATATTTTGTGATTTTTGTGCGAAAGTTACACAAACCACTGCACAGCACACGATATCGGCAGACGATTTTAGAACGCTGTCTATTACAACACTAGCTGCACAGAGCACTTCTAGAAACGTAACACTCCGACATTGCACTGAATATCAGTTTGTAGTTGCAAGCGCATAAAAACACGTCCACACAATATCCACTGATCAATTTCACTCCAATGTCACACACGGGTTAATATAGCACTATATGTCTAGAATCACCCTACACACCATAACGTGCTTCTCTGAAACAATGTGCAAATGATTATAGAGTATTCTCGCAAACACCGCATTTAAAATCATTTGGCTCGTGTGATATTAGAAAGTTGCACTTCAAGGTGTTTTGTACGTTATAATTGTGTATAATGTCCGGCAAAATTCAGTGAATAGAGAAAGGATAACGTTGAATATAGCATGCAATGACTTTGTTTGAATTTTTGTTTTTACTTGATATACCTGGTGCCGGTATAATGGACCCAGCTTACAGGGTCTACATTTGCATTATATTACATTTTTCAGTCTTTCTTGGTTTTTACGTAATGACTACATAAAGCCCATACGGCGTCCCTTTATGGGCGCACCGAGAACAGCTTTAGTTAGTTCGTTTTCTTTTAGGTGCTGAATTTTATGGGTTTTTTTGTGATTTTATGTACATATATAGTACCACGCACATTCACGCACTCATGGGCATACGTAGTACGTCCCTCGCACTTACACACTCATTCACGCACACTTCACTTCACTTTGTAAACTATTTACACTCAGCTGTCCTGCTGTGCGGCAGCATATCGCTCAGTTCCTTGGGCAGCCCGGGAGTGGCGGCCACTGCCGGCGGTTTTGGAGGCCTCGGACCGGGGATTTTGGGCGCTCAATGAGTGGCGAGCCGTCCTTATTTACAGTATTTTCACCCGTTTACGTTTGCGGTGTTTTGACACACCTTTTCCGATGTAATGGATCAAAGGGTTTGTATGCCGACGAATGCGCGCACAAATGGAGGAGGTTCTTTTTTCCAATGCCTCGGGGATGGTAGGGATGCGGACTTCTTGATGGAGGGAGTCGTTTGTGTTGCGGCGGAAAGGATTTTCTTGAGGGAGAGGTTTTTGCAGCGTTTGACGGTATTAGATGGTTGTTTTGGATGTGTTTGCCCACGCCATACATGTGTATAGAACCACTGACAGAATGAACGACTTGTACAAGATAACTTTCGAGCGGAGTTTCAGTTGTTTACTCCTAAATATGAGGGCGCACATCTTTAATCGCTGCCGCCTTTGTTGGCAATATCTTTTATGTGGGTGGACCAGTTCATTGTGCGTGTCGAAGTCACGCCAAGGTATTTGACCTGCTGACGGCAGTGCAATACTTGACCACCGACCGTCCTCTTGGCTAGTGTAACTTGGAATATTGGCAGGGGCCTGCCATGGGATTTAAGCTGGCGTACCTGGGCGCCGGTGTAGCCTTTCCCCTCCAGGTTTTCTTGGATGAAGCCCTTCTCGAGGTCCTCGGGTAGCCGCTTCACGATGTAGCGGATGGGCTGGTCGCTCCTGGGGTTGAAGCTGAAATTTTCAATGCCGACGTTCTTCAGGAGCCTCGTGGTAGGCACTGCATCCTGCTTCCGTTGAAGAAAGAGCTTCAGGCACGTGCGTGTCGTCTGCAGCTTGTATTGTCCGGCGGGAAGAGAGCTCCGGAGGATGTGGAGAACGTTTGTCGTCTGACGACCGTCGGGAATGACGATACGCGGCGGCTTTTGGGCGTCAGTTGAAGGAATGATTGTAGCGGTGGTAGTGGGGATGGGGGTAGTCGCGGAGGTGGATGGTTGTGAGTGTTGTATTATGGGGGATGCTCGGGTGGATCTTTGTGGTTTTGGGACCGTGGTGTGGGATTTGAACGTGCTGGTAAATTGGCGTCAGTTGGTCAATGTCCTCATCCTCTTCAGATGAAGACAGCGCCGCGTATCTATTCGCCATGTTGAGCGGTAGGTTGAGATGCCAAGTCTTATTTTTCTTTTTCCCGGTATGGGGTACCGGACGTTCACCGTCGCTATCCGATACCTGGCCGCTGCTGCGGTGTAAGGGGCGCTTTCTTTGTGGGGCGGCTTGCCACCCTTCGCCGAGCTGCACTGGGTGACGCTTGGTAGCAGCGCACCAGGTCGGTAGCAATATTTTGGAAATCCCGGGACTCCGGGGCCATGTCTTCCAGGATTTATTGGAGGTGAGAGATCTCCTTCTGGAGCTCTTTAACTTCCCGGGACAGTTTTTGGAATTTTCGGGTCATATGCTCGTCCTCCGCGCTGCTCTGGTCCATGGGGAGGTCACCGCTGGTGGATGGTGCACCAATGGTGCTCTGAGAGGAGGATCGTGGCTGCTAGTGGTAGGCTGTGCATCTGTATAGGCGGCCGGCTGACCGCCTCGATGGCTGGCGGGTGGTTGTAGTTCTGCAGCTTTTGCTACGGCCGGCTGACCGAGTCGAAGCATTAGTGAGCTAGCCGCTTGGCTGGCACATTGTCGTAGGGCTCCTGTTGCCGCAGCTGCGGCCGCAATTTTGGAGCAGCGCAAGTGCTGCTGGGAGCGGCTTGGCGTGAGGATCCTACTTGTGTGCAACAAGGGCACATAGCCGCGCGTCCGACGCTGCTTTCGGCGGGGTTTAGGTGCCTTGATCCTGGTCACTGGCTAAAAACGCACACACACACACACACACACACACACACACACACACACACACACACACACACACACACACACACACTGTTTCCACTACCTATCTATTTGCATTACCAATGCAATTTGCACATTTTCCACTACTTCACAAATACACGCACTAGTATTTTAAGATAAGTATATTCGTGCACACAGTGCTTCGGCACTACACCGAAAACTATGACGTAACACCTTAACACAATAGTTCAACAGGGCTCCATATAAAATTCACAACTATATGCTCAGGAGCAAACTTCAGTACATAATCCAAAAAATACACACCAGTCACAATATCATATCACATCGCATCACCATGAACCTATCATACACCATGTGATCGTCCATTTTCGCATGCAAAGACTTTGCGAGAGAAGTACAAAGATGTACCCACATTAGCAGACTTCCTTTCTCATGCACAAATATCTGTTTGTCCAGTATTATATTAATATTCACTACTGCGACTTTATATATTCACTAAGCAAACAGCAAGTCAGTCTAAACCAAATATAATGTGCGAAGTTACAGTGTGTTATAGAACGTATAAGAGGTTACAATCTTCTTCCACCGTATCGTATATCAACGGTAGAGCCATCTATGTACAGCAATGCAGTCAGTTAAAAGTTTGTCTCCCAGTGGGTGGGAATACAATTAAAATAACGTTTGTTTTATTATTTCGCTTTATGTCGCTACATTAATGTATCAGAGTCACACTACTTTCTCAACCCACTCTACTACAGAGAACTGTTTTTGTATCTACTCCAAGTTTAACATAAACATTTACAAAAGTAGTTTTACTGAACATTTTGAGGTACATACTTGAGTACAAGTCTGAAGTGATAGTTAATATTTAATAGTTGTGTTTGTAATTTCAAATGAAATTAAAATACAAGAAACACGAGATTGGGATTATCATTATCAAGATATAAATGAACTGACATTTTAAACGAAAAACAACGAATACCTCGCAAATAGTAAAGAGCTTAAGGACCTAAGCTGTAATAAATTATTTTGTTACTTGACCTCAATATCTGTGCAGTATATTTCAGTCCCTCAAATGGTGATATGAGCTAGAGCAGGGCAGCTTAGTTCCCGGCCACGGAAATTTCCTCAGTCCATCACGTAATACTTTATATCCAGGTATTTTTCCAGCGTGTACGTCACTGTACTCCTGTACTCCAGAAGTATAAGTTGACCCTTAGTCGATAAATAGAGAAGGAACTGCTTAGCATCTCCTTGCTTCTGCCATTGTTTTAATGACAATCTAAGCGGGACGGAGACATCAGTCCTTCTTCATCTGCTTCCACATTTGTTTAATCTTCTTTGCACTTACCGTCAAGGGTTTAAAGTCATTCATTTCGATTGCGGAATAATATCGCAATAAATTATGAACTATTCCTAAACGTAAATGCATTCTAAGATTATCACGCAAATATAAATCTCGTAATTAATTGGTCATTTCATCCCTATACTTCTTAATAAATCAGTATAAACCCGTGTTATATAAAGAAATGCTACATATGTTGTGTATGAACATTATGGTCACAATCACTGGAATACTTGAAATGCAACTTGACAATGTCCATTTCCGGGAGGTAAATATTAATACAATGCAATGCATACAACTTGTACAGTTTCAGATTATCTAACAATCAATCAAGTTTAAGTCAAAAATAGCAAGCTAGCATCTTTATCACTCTTGTAGCAAATTTAGTCCTCGAGTAACCAAAACAAACTCAAGCAGGCCTTCTTTTGATGTAAATAGGAAGGGTGTTGAAAACTTTTGGGGATTGGTATAGGGCATAGGGGATTGGAAAAGTTTAGTTTTATTATAGGAATGATTAGTATGGATTCTAAGACCTTCACAAAGCACATGAATGCACTAGCTGAAGAAAAAAAGCAGGTGAAAAAAGAGGTACTTTCCCAGTCCAGAGAAATTGTTAGGAGGGCTTATCAAACACTAGATGGTAAGGGAAATCAAAATTCAGTCATAGATATAGCAGTCTCATATGATGGAATCTGGCATAAAAGATGGTACACATCTAATTACAACATTGGCATTGTAATGAACTTGCTCATTGGATTAGTGCTTGTTTATGAAATAATATCCAAGTTCTGCAGTATGTGTGCCCTTGCTGCCGGTGAGCTAGGTGCCAATTGTGTTGAATATTATATATGGTACATGGGACATAAATCTGGTAGTGCATGTAACAAAAATTATTATGGGTCATCTGCATCCATGGAAGTTTATGCAGCTGACATTCTATGGAAGAGATCAGTTTTTGAGTGCAGATTCAGATACACAACAGTAGGTACTCTCAGATGGGGACTCAAAAACCTTTAACCATTTAGTAAGTGAAACAGTATATGGTGACACCATTCTTAAAATAGAAGAATGTGTGAACCATATAGCCCAAAGAATGGGAACAGGTTTGCGACAATTATTACAAACATAGAAAACTAAGAGAGTAAATCTTGGTGGGCATCACATCCGAATGCTCACAAATAACATAGCCACAAAACTAACAAGTTATTATAGAAATGCTATTGTGCAAAATATTCCTAATGTACCAGCAATGAAGACAGAAATTTATGCTACTCTTAGCCACTACATGTCAAGTGACTCTAATCCACAACGTGGAAAATGTCCCCAAGGTTCCAGCTCATGGTGCCTTTATTACAAACATATCACATAAGGTACATGTTCACCAAACACGTCAGAATGAAAGTTAAACTATCAGAGGAAGCAATTACTAAAATTATGTCCCTGTACCAACGACTGGCTTCTGATGAGTTACTGACTAGATGCATTTGTAGTCCAACTCAGAATCAGAATGAGTGTTTGCAATCATTGATATGGTGTCCAAAAACTGTATTTGTGTCATAAAAAAGAATAGCTATTGCTGCTGCTAATGCTATTTCAGAATTTAACATGGGTTGCAGTACTACACAGCAACTGAAATGTAGGTTAAAAAAAGTATTTAGAGTATTGTGCAAAGCTACTAAGAGGTGTGACAAGAGGAGATTTATGAAAGTGCTCAATCGGCAACTGAAAAGAAGAAAGCTGCTAGAAGCTGGATTAGTGTCCAAAATGGCCAAAGAGACTTCCAACCAGAGGAAGGAGGGGACAACTTATCCTGCATGACAGCTCTAAGGATACACCTACCCTGAAAAAAGATATGAAATGCATGCATCAACAAATGATGATGTTGATGTTGTTTTTTCTCAAGTTTACATTTTTCAACTCATAAAATGAGCATGGCTTTGTAGTTTTGAACGAATTGCACTGTAACTTTATATGCATGTTGTGCAGAGATACTTAAACAAACCTAGTGATTATTTCTGGCTTATGTTTATTACTTTAGTTTTGAAAAAAAGAAATATTCAGAAATTTGGCTAAATTTTATAGGAAAATATCTTCATCTGGAAAAAATTTCTGCCTGAGCAAGGAGTGCTATGATTACAAAAATAATCACCTATTTTATTAGCACCACCATAACAAATAAGAAGAGCATAAGATTTATCAGCTACTTCAAAAGTGTTGACGCCAGCTAATTTTTGAAAATGGTAATTAATTTACATAATACTTTTATAGAATAATAAATATTTCTGGAAGTAACAGTCACAGAAGTCTGAAACTTTGTACACAGTTTATTAGTAGATTCTTTATATTGTATGCAACATTTTAGCTCAATAGCGCATACGGTAAAGAAATCGTAAATTTCGGTCCCAGTGTCCCTTAAAGTGCACAATTTTATACACATCTAATAAACATTTTTGTAACGTAATTCTTAAACTGCATAGAAATGTTGCACAATATACTGTTTTACTGATAGTAAAATCCCTGTTCCTGATGTGTGTGTGTGTGGGTGGGTGGGTGGGTGGGCGTGGGCGTGGGCTTGTGAGTGTGCGCGTGTGCGTATTTCAACTAGTAGAAATGTGGGGAACACTTTAATAACACCGACAACTGTGTAGTTTAAAATCAAAATTCAAGATTAAACTAAAAGGGGCAGAGCTGTTTGGGATACATACATTTTTGCTAGACTGCAGTAAATCTTTTAGTCACTGAAAGAAAGCAAGTAATTGTATTCCAAATGAAAGTAGATATTATTGCTTAATGAGAGCTAATACTGCAAACTGTTTTCAAATATATATTAGTATTTTACGAATAATCTTTCATCAAATTTGTAATTTTTTGCACTTTCACTAGTGCATGACTAGACAAAGCAAGTATTTCATTTCACCCAAGAACTAGATTGCAGAATTTCACTGGAAATGCACTTTTGAAGACTGTGGAATAAAAACGTCCGTGAAAGGGCAATGAAAAGGTCTGTGTATGTGTGTCTGATTATACTGGTATTCAACTGGTATATTAGTGCAGCATTCTCCAAGAATGTGACAAGAGAATTTTCAAGAAAATCAAACTACCCTAAACTGCTGTCACACAGATGCATTTTTGGAAATGTCGATTTTATTAAAACTGCTCTAATGACTTTTTTGATATAATAATCTGTCTTTAAATTAATTTCATGGCAAATGATATGTGTATCCTGAATTTCTTAGGAATTGCCCCTGAAGTCGTCTTTATTCTGGATGAATTTTGCCTAGTTCGTACACAAAATGTTGTTACACAAAGGAGGTAGATCTCCTTAAAGCGCTCGATTTATGTCAAATATGTATTTTATAGAGATAAGCGCTTTAGGTATTGTCACCCAATTAGCGGAAGGCACGACGGGCGATAGCTGGAAGGGACCAGAGGCAGCCGAGCCACGCCCCCTCCCATTAATCTCAGTCACTAACTGAGGGGTGATTAGGGAAATGTCACTTGTCGCTGGCCGCCTCTTCCCCCCTCCCACTGCCATCTGGAACTTTCGTGGTAATTCACTGAAACCAGAGACTTCTAGAACACGGTGATATTCCTATAAAAAGGGCTGCAGTGAGTGAATTGAGTCAGTCAGTCAGTGCTTGACGAGGTAGCGAACGAACGAGAAGACTGTGTACGTGCAAGTGGAACTTTAAAGGACGAACTGGTGAATCGTAATTGTGTGCCTTACGTAATTCTGTGTAATTGGCAAGTGTTCAACTGTAAGTCGGTGAAAATAAAGAACATTTTTGAGTGGTGCAATTGGACTTTTCATTTCACGAACCCACAAAGTCACAGTATATTTCCTGAAATTTCACAATTATACTTTCATCAAATGGAAAGTCGCACTTTTCTCCTTTTTGTATCTTAGTCATGCATGGAGTGCAATTTGAAACAGCTGCTTACACATTGTGTTTTCATTTTCCCATTCTAGATAAGGAGCAGATGTGATAAAAGGGTTACTACTTGGTAAACATTTATTAGATGAATAAAAATAATTGTTGAAGGGTGGGTGGAGATAATCTTGTGTATATAATTGATCACGTTTGTCCTGAACTTCCTTCTAGCAAGGGCCCAAATGACCTTGTTGTCGACGGGCCCTAAAGCATCACACTCACTCACTCACTCCTTCTAGCAACGCTTCCGCAAGTTTAAACCATGACAGCGTTTTAGATGCGTTAGGTCTGTTGGTGTTGATTCTCGTTTTTTGTGTTATTGTTAAGTCCGTAAATTAATATTCTTCTTTAAAATTCAAATATAAATTTGTAGTCTTTCTGTTGCTCCAATACTTTGATTCCCTTGTCTGCATTCACTTTATCGCTAATAGCTTTGAGTTTCTGTTAAATACTTATTAGAATATGCTTCTTTGCAGACATCCCAAACATAAATACACCACTGTGCATAACACCAATAAAATAACAATGGACCTCTGCATTGAATGGGTGTGCAAGCAGTTAACACTTAGTTGAAGCGGGACAATATTTCTTGGAATGTAGGACAGCGGTTGACTACTAACTGTTCAGATATACGAGTATTACAAGCGACTGGGGTATTATTACTGTACAGCGAGGCTACCACCACGAATTGGAGCATCTCTTATTCTTTGATCGTTCTTTCTTTCTTGTTCCTTTGCCGTTTCGATTAAGCTGGGTTTCGGCAGCTGGGTTATGCGCTGTTTAACTCTACTTCACTTTCTTTAGTTCGACCAGCCTGAAGTTCAGCCAATTTTTCTCTCCTCTTACTGCCAGTGTTTTGCTCCCTCAGCAGTAACGGCAAAGGAATTGTAAACGAGTTTCATTTGCTCAGTTTGAAGGAAGGAAAATAATCGCAATTGTTTATAGCTCTTCAGATGAGAAATGTAATCTGAAATCACACTGATTCAAATTTCAATATCAGTAGTGAGAAGATGCACTTGAGATTCTTACCATTAGTTTTCAGTTTCAAAATTAATTCGTTTAAATAACTGATTCAGCTTGTAACTTTCTGCAGGAATATTCACTTCGTTTCTCTGCATGCCAGGATTGAGAATATTGAGATCTCCATTTATGCCAGCTGCCTGTGCCACTTCGGATCAATGTTATACCAATAGGTTCCTCCCTCCCACCACGCGAGACATACTTAGTAACAATTCATATTTTTATGACAGTAAGTGAAGGCTGCGAAGGACCAGTGATTTGGCAACACCTCCTACCTTCAGGGCTCTTGAGTTCATTACATTCCCTTTCCTCTGAAGGAATGGTTTTGGTGAACAGTTGCTTTCGAGGCTTAAACGCTCTCGCACGAACTATTATAAGAACAAAATGATACTTTCTCCTGAACCTTTGACTTAACAAACTTAATCCAGGCATGCATTTATACTCGCAAACTTGTATAGCTTACAAAAGCATTTAACTTAAGAGAGTTTGATGCCCAGCAACTTCACGGAATCTCTACCTCTTATCGCAAAATAGGTGTTGTTTCACTTCGTTTCTCTACAAGGCTGTACTGATTTTAACAAGGGGCTGGCTCCTTAAACTTATATTGAATCGATACAAAGTGTATTTTATTGTTAATTTTTTACTTATTTCATTGCGGGGGCAACTTCAATATGAATACGAACTTATTGCGGAGAGTTGCACGGATCTGTCCAGTCACGTTGATTGGTTCTACAAACCACCATCATCTGACATTGAATAAACGTAACCCATGGCGTAATAACCCAAAGCGGGTCAGCCTGCCAACCCGGCTGCCGGCCTCATGCCCACATACGAAAGTTTGTGGTGGGCGATCATCCAATCGATACGGGGAGGAGATTTGTTCAGCATCCGGTACCTCCAGCCGAAAAGTTGGCTTTCTAGACCTGGGTTCGCTACCTTTTTCAATTTCCTCAGGATGCTGAGTGAGCACCGGTCCTATACCAGGGAATTAAAATCCTACATCGAGGTGAGATGGATCCCGGGAGTATTGCGGACACGGGAACCAAAGCACACGCTCTACCCCACTACTCCACGGCACAGGACAACGTCGAATAACCTTATTTTACTCTGCGTATCAGTGAGTTCAGTATGGACCAGATGTTCTTTTGTGCTATGTGACACGTATTAAACTCTCATAAAGCAAATCTTCCCGTAACGTTAAGAAAATATTCAAGACGGTCATAATCGTTTCATAATATGTTGAGGCACAGACTCTATCCACGCACTACTAGATGGTAGACAAGCTTATAAATATCGACTATTACGCAGTTTGTCTTACAAATAAGCTTCAAAACCTATTCTGTGGTGTACTTACATGATCTCCTCTACCCATTCATCAATACTCTATTCTTACAGAGGCTTATTCTTCTGTTTACTTCCTTTAATTGAGATAACATTTCTTAGAACATTTGAATATTTCGTTATAGATAAAAATGGTACAGTAGGCTAAATTTATAATAAATCATTTATAATGATTTAGTGATTTCATGCTTATTTTCCATGACGAGAAAAATCATGAAGCCACGTATAAACTGAAGAGCGTATCAACATCTGATACAATATTGGACATAAAAACACCCTGTTTTGGAAATAAATCGAAAAAGTAGTATTTCACATGTCATTTTACCTGTAACATGATATATGTTGCGTTGAAAGTTTTTGAGTTATCTCTCATGGTTTACCAAATGGGGAAGCCATTCGTAATGACGAAGACTTAACTAGATATTACAGAAAATTCAAGATATAGATTTTATTTGTTACATGAACATCTTAAATCGATAGAGCAATTCCTTTTGAGAAAGTATAACGCAGCACCTTTTCAATACAAAAATGATTTCGGGTAGAAACAATTTTTTTGTAAATATATCTCATTCTGGGAAGGTTGTGGATATTTATATAGTTGACATATTACTTATTTACCTACTTACTTATCTGCCTACCTACTTACCTGCCTGCGTACCTACCCACCTGAATACCTACCCACCTCTCCACCCAGCCACCTGCCGAAATACCTACTTACCTCCCTACCTCCCTATCCACCAACTCACCGACCAACCGCCTACCCAAACACCCACCTACATATCCACATAACTACCAGCCCACCTACTCGCCTAATCGCCTGCCTACGTACCTGTCTGTCTGCCTGCCTGCCTGCCTGCCTGTCTGTTTACCTACCTACCCACCTGACTACCTCCCCACCTCCCCACCCACCTATCCACCAACTCACCGACCAACCGTCCACCCAAACACCCACCTACATATCCACCTACCAGCCCACCTACTCGCCTAATCGCCTGCCTACGTACCTGCCTGCCTGCCTGCCTGTCTACCTCCCCACCCACC
Source organism: Mantis religiosa (assembly GCA_030765055.1). Taxonomy (NCBI): domain Eukaryota; kingdom Metazoa; phylum Arthropoda; class Insecta; order Mantodea; family Mantidae; genus Mantis; species Mantis religiosa. The sequence continues at coordinate 126,237,074 of CM060954.1, forward strand.
TATCCACCGACTTATCGACCAACCACCCACCCAAACATCCATCTACTTATCCACCTACCTACCAGCCTGATCACCTGCCTACCCGCCTGATGGCCTGCCTACCTACCTTCCTAACTACCTAGATAACTTCCTTTCGCCCACCCAACCACCCATATACATATCCACCTACCTACCTACCCGCCTGATCGTCTGCCTACCTACCTACTTAACTAGGTACATACCTTCCTACCGCCCTCCCAACGACCCATCCCTTCCTAGCGCCCTCCCAACCACCTACCTGCCTACCCCCCTACCTACCTGCCTGCCTGCCTGCTCTCGCACCGCGTGCCCGCCCGCGCGCTCGCCCACCGACCTATGTTGCCATCCATCAATGTGTCATAACGAGCGATGAATGGAATGGGTGAATTGACGTTCAAATGTGCCCAGGATTCCAGGAGCTTAGAGCTACCTGACATTCATATTTCTGGATAAGGGTTATCCAGATGTCTTACCCTGAGCACTCGAATTTGACGCACTCACGCTAATCCCTCAGCGCACAGATGGTCATTTCGTTTTTGAATTGCGTTGTTAAAAGACACGTACGTACAAATACGAACAAAGAATTGCACTAATATGACAAAGATAAACATACTAAATAAATAAAGATTCCAGATCATTTAAGATGACTAACATATTTTCGTCACTGTGTTCTAGCTGGACTGCAGCATGGGGGAAGGGCGTATACACAATGCATTCACCTACCCCAAAAATAACTTTTTTTATATATTAACACACATTCTAAATTGCATCATGTTCTGTTGTCTTCGGTTTACGTTATTACGCAACAATCTTTCTGTGTGAGGTAAAGAATATCAACAGACCCAATAAAAAATCTGTAAAAATAGCTGTTAAACGGTCACAGATATTATGGTTGCGCGCGTTTTGCTTGTGATTGTAGGCTAGGGATTTCAAGACCTTATTTACACGCACCGTAAGAGATTCGTTTCCATGCGTAGCCCTGTTCACGGAGAATTGCTTGTCCTACACTGCGCTATTTCCAGTCAATTCTGTTCCCTATCCGTATATTGTCTATTAATTTGCCGTGAAGTCTATGCTGAAGAGAGTTTGATATGTAGTGACCCCAAATGCTTCAGTGTGTGTTAGTGTGTTATAATTGCTAATATATACTATACAGCACACGAAGTTCCATGTGAAAAGAAACTCCTCTAGACAAGTCGATGGGGATTTATAGACGGATTCGTTGCAGTTTTTGTCCCTCACAGAAAAGTATTTGATTTGTAGAATACATTTAGGTAAACCAGATCTGTGCTTAGTAAGAAGCCTGTATTCCTATAAAGGAGAAAGTCGATATCACGGCCCAAAAATATACCTGAAAATGCTTGAACAGGAATGAGGAATTCTGCAATTTGGAATGTCGTAAATTTGTAAATAAACATCAATTCAAGAATTGCAACAGCACGACAATGTGGGTGCAGGAATCCAATAATGTTAATGATAGCTAATTTTACCCACATTTGTTTTATTTTTAACACGAGGCACGAATTTATTCCTATAAGTATGAAGCAGTAAGGAGTGTTAGTGAAAATGTTCTTAAACTTTCTTTTAGGTATATGTATTAGCAGAAATACACAATTTCCAATATCTTCGGTGACGAAGATATCTGGTTATTGTTACGAGTCTCATCAAATCCTATTTTATTGAATTTAGGGGGTTATCACTTCGAAAAACAGCGTCATTCCCGTGTCAAATACATACCTACTTGTCCAAACAAGAGAGACATACATATGAAATACAAATTCCCACGGATTGCCCTTGAAGTAAATTAATTCCATCCCATACCAATGTAATGCTAATACTTTTTAAAATAAAAGTGATTCATTTATATAGAAAGAATTAAATTATGCAGCATTTCCAGACTTTTTTGAGAATGCTGACCATTCCGCCACTGAAAGCACCATTTTAGGTCCAGAGGATAACGCACTGCTGGATGTATTATGTATATAAAATACTCGGTGCTTTATATAATGGAATAATGTGGTGGGTAGGAAGATAGGAGCCCGAGTTGCAAATCCGCTGGTGACATTAAACAGAGAACGGTGTGGCGAAGTTTACGCTGCGTTCATTTGAATAACTCTCGTTGTGTTTGTAATGCACTTAACTTGTACTTTTTGTAGTACGCGTGTCCAACGTAAAGCCTTTCACGCCTCTAAAGGATTTATTGATGTGCTATACAAGTTTTATTCTTTTTATGCAATGTCGATAACCCAGAGCATACATCGCTTTGGCTGAGGGTGACAAGAGATGACTGAGTAAATATGCCAGGATATCATGGAGACATATACGTCGTATCAACACGGATTTGTACGAGTACATGACTGGTACATTGTATGACATATTTTCCAATTTTGCGGTTGCTTAATAAATTATGTCGAAATGCTCGTCGCCTAGAGTCATTCTGTTTAGTATTTGCTGGTGGTATTTTCCTTCCTAAGGAGCTTCTTTATCTATGGAACCTGTAAAAGTTGTAATACTATGTGTAGTTATCAGCTAAAGTAGAAAGGAAGATTTTATCTTTCTGAGATCCAAATAATCCTTTACGCAGAAACTGATTTGTGAGGTTTTACTCTCTTAAAACAGGATAGTAATCTTTTGGAACTTGGAAGATGTAGACCCTTAAAGAACAGAAAAAATAGTAATTAAATATGTTTCCATCTTGAATTTCTGTTTAAATATTAACATTCGGAGTAAATTGCTTTGCTGTTCCCCAGTGTTCATAGGAATCAATTTCTGAAGTTCGTTATTCAAGCCCTAATTTTGTTTATTAAGTACTATTACGTAGTAGAGAAAATATACCTTGTGTCCATATTTCACCTAAGCTATGAACCCAAAAACCACTTTCATGAAAAAGGATTCCTTCATGTGTGCTTTGGTGTGTGTGTGCTCCTTAAGCAACACAACACTGAAACAATTGTTTGCTAACTATTCAAACTTGCCATTTAAATTCAGTGATCTTCCAAATATGCTACCCACAAATTTTCAGGAAAATCTAAGCAACTGAAACTAACCTTAACGTGTATCCGTGATAAACTGCTCCTTGGATTTTGATTAAAATGCAATATCTTTAATATGTACACAGGACCAATAAAACGCAATCCTTGAATTTTCTGAAGACAGAATGTCTAAGTCCTCTTCATTCGGAAGGAATTTCAAGTAACAGTACATTTTAAGAGATGTTACACAAAACACGTGGATCTCTTTAAAATACGTTTTTTTTTATTTATTTCCTCAAACGTTAAGTGATATCGGACGACGAATGCAATGGATCCAATGATGCTCTAATGAGTCCGAGGTCCATAGAGCTGTGAGTTACCTTACATTCGTACTTAAAGAAAACCCCAGAAAAAGACTTATCCAGGTAACACACCCTGACCGAGAATCGAATTCGGGAACTCTTGAACGTGATGCAGACACGCTGCCATCTACGCTACCGAGGCGGACACATTTATTTCAAATAATAATTTTGTGATTCTTTTAGCATTTTAAAAGTTATGTCATCATTCATTAGTTTGTCTACGAAGTGGGTATGGCATTACTGGCAAACTGAATTTAAACATTATTGGGATTTGTTAAATTATTTACGTTTTTTGTATTTAACAAACAAATGTGAGATCTAATAATCTGAGGTAGATAAAAATAACTTTCGTAATGTATATATTTCGTAAATTTGTAGCAGCTTATAGAACTCAATTAAATAGGTGGTGAAAGTCATGAATACTTTATAGTTTAAGGTATTACAGCTTGATATCCATAGGTTACACATTAAGATGTCTTATGCGGTTTACCCAAAACCGAAAATCTTCAAACTACATTTCGAATTAGGTAGTGTACACCTAGTTTCATGCACGATGGGAAAACAAGACACAATACAAATTTTTCTATTCAGGTTAATTGTTACTAATCATGTCATCCGAAATCTAGCAGTGAAAAATTGTAAGTTTGTTTAAATAGTCCAGCACAGTCTGTTACTGCTATTCACAATACTTATGGAAGGAATTGCGAGGAAATAAGTATACGCATGAACATAGTAGTAACGTTGTTTTAAAGTGCATAAATGAGTTGCCCGAAGATTGAATGTCGCATCTTAAGCAACAGAAGTGAAGTAGAAATTGTAAAAGATCAAAGTAAGAACGTAACAAAATATAACCTTATTGTCTGATGCAACTTTCCCGAAAGGTGTAAGTATTACATACGTAATATTATAGATTTTACTTTTAACGTGAATAAATTATAATTAAGTATTTTAAATGTTCAAATATGTAAGTTAGATATTTATAAATTTGGTAAGAAACCAAAATATACCGCTCAATTAGGTTAATAGATCTTAATGCTTCGATGTCCCTGCTTCCGAAAATAAGCAAACAATATCTTGGAGTAACTAAATTAAATTTGAAAATTTTGACTTACCAAAAAACCTCTAGTATGAAAATTTAAAAAGACGAAATCTTAAATATAACCCATCGGTTCCTCGTTCGCTCGTTCTTGCGCTGAACGGTACGTAATCTTATGTACTGATTTTTCCCGGGTGTCAATCCTTTAGAGACCAATTCGTGTAATCGCTTACCTGTTTACGTGGCAACCAGGAGACCCGCGAAAGGCCTGTTCCGTCATTACCGGAAGTCGAGCACAGAAATCAAGAGGAAAGCAAAGTAATAAAGTAACTTTTGTCCTCCTGCCAGGAAAGGAGTTCAATTTGGAAAAATCTAAATCACACAATTCTGATTTTAATCTGTTCTATGTATTTTGTAGCAATTCTTTGCGTCTTATGGGTTTAAGATAATTTTTTTTTTTTTTTTTTTTTTTTTTTGTAATTTACGTCGTCCAACTTTAAGTCATGTCGGACGGTGAATGGAATGGGTGAAATGGTGCTCAAATGAGCCCGGGGTCCATGGAGCTTAGAGTTACTCGACACTCATCTTACAGGTTAAGGGAAACCCTCAGAAAAAGCCTTATCCAGGTAATTCACTCTGTTCGAATTCGGAACCACTTGAACGTGAAGCAGACATACTATACAAAATGTTGTGAAAAAAAGTGAATTTTTAAAGAATTAATGAAAGCATACATTGTATTTTTATTTCAAATACTTGAAACAAATAATATGTTAATAAAATGGTTACTAAAATGTTTCGGAAACAATAGATAATTATTTTCATCCAAGGCTTTCTTAATTTTGGAGGGGTCTTCCTAGAAAATTTTCTAACATTCTTAAACGCCCTTTGGTTCAGGTATAGAATATAGTGTTTAACTGAGTTTCTTTTTGTGGCCATTGGGATGTATGCGCGCAGGTGGTCTCATAGGTATAGATTTTATTTGGATTGAAGTCAGTATTCCCTACACATACATTAGCTAAATGACAAATATCGTACAATAATATTATAGTCAGTTTTCACTAACAATATGTATGTATATAATTTTAATGTTTCAATGTTCCATACTATAACGTACTGTATGAGGTGATCACCTGCTCCTATTTATTTTTGAACTTATGCAACGTGTTAAGCGACATGTGTGAATTATGCCTTTCTTAAATATCTACTAATGGATGATCTTCACAGCAGTTTTTAGAAGAGGGGTAGATAGCTCAGTGCATAAGTGTTGTATGGGACAGAAGGCAGTCACTATGTATGCCAATTCAAGAAACATCATACACAGATACACAGATCTGCAGTAATAATTTAGACGAGTTTACAAACTAGATATTTTTTATGGTTGGTATTGTGCTTGATACATTCAACCAACTTTGTAACCTTTCACAAATACAAAGTGAAACATAAGATTTAAGCATGAAACAAAAGCTATTAGATTTAATGTCGACATACTCCTAAAAATGAAAGTCGTCTGCGCAACATGGTTTACAACACCAGACACGGTAAAGATAATAAGGCTCACAAAGTTAAACAAGATCCCTAATTGAAGATAAAGATATCCCATAGGTTTCCTTTGAAGGGCAAGGGCCTTTCCAGCCTGACGGTAGGGTGAGCTCGGCACAACTTATATGGTGAACTAATCCCTGTAGATTTGGTTCACAAGAGAAACAATAGCAACAATAAATAAGTTTGTAAGTAAAATACAGACAATAAAGACTTGGAGAAAGAAAGAAAACAAAAACATGGTGCAGTATACAACAGGAAAGAAAGTCTCCGGGACCTGAGAAGCAGGGGGATTCGAGAAGGTTCCTACACCCTCCCTTGGTAATTTATGATGCCCCATGTCAGTTCAGTTACAGAGCATACAAAAAAATTCTGACGGCTTCTACCGTTTGAATGAATCTTCCCGGTTTTAGTGTTCTTTTAACGATTCTGCTCCTTGTGTAGCATGCATTTTCTTCTCACACATTCGATGTCCTTGTCCCAATGAGTAAGGGTGGCACATTCCTCTTAGAAACTTACTTTGCGTTGGTGGACAGTAACGTCGTTTCCAACCTAGACCTTGCATCACCATACGTATGCCAGCAACAAACTAACGCACTCGGCCAGCTGTCACGTATCGCTCTTTGAGCAAACACAATTTATCGCCTTGCTAGTATTATATGCATGAAAATGCGTAGTTCATTTAAGCTTTTCACAACTTCTTAGTCCTCATTCAGGGCTGTAAGTATTAATGCTGGTTGCGACAATACTGATTAGAAGGTCAGAGCTACAATAATGGCGTTTGCGCTAAAAGGGTCAATGTTTTCCCATTAGACTGTAAACTGCATCGGGTTCTACAACCTGTATCTTGCTTAGGGAAGGTCTTGGTTAAATGACAGATCGATTTAAGTTGAGGTACAAGAGTTCACTGTTCGCGATGATGTTATCCCTGTTTTAGGAAAGACATCAACGAAACTGCTATCAACTGCGAAAAAGTCGTGTCAATGCTAATTGAAGAAATATGCGAACAGCGAAACCAAATCAAGGTATTAGTATAAAGTGTGGGTGTGTTTGTATGCTCGAGTCAATAGCATGGTTAAATAAAAAAATAAGGAAAGTAAAATAGAGAAGGAATTTTGGTCAGTTTTCTCTGGTGTGTTTCAGAATGAAAATAAACTTGATCATAAGTGCAACTTTAATGCACAGTACAAATTGTAAGATTAGGAAAAACAAATTAAATGATTAAAATATTTATAGAGCAAGTAAATAAATATTCCATGTGGATAATAAGCTAATGTCTAGATATGTGTAATCCTCATACAGAAGACACAAAAGAACTATAGGTAGATAGGTTAGATTAGCTCAACATGTCTGAATCGCCCAGTAAATATCTTACATCACTGACGTAATTATAGTAATCTTGATATGGAGTTTCGACTGTCTTAGAGCTTATTATATTTATAACCCTGATATTTTGGCTCATATAAGCTATTTGTGTACTTGGAGTAAAGGCATATAAATCTTGCAGAGAGCATTCAACTGCTAAAATTAACTCTGCTGTATCGAGTCTGTTTTATGTTGCCAGTAAATGTTCGATGCGATACATGCTGGTTGAGTTCAAACAGTACATTTCTTTATGCAAACCTTCCACTGTTTAAAGTACTGATGGTAAGGTACTCCTATGTTTCACTCAGACTTTGTCCTGGTTTGCTGTTTACTATATTTGCATACGTAATATATATCTTCTTTCAGTTAATATGTTCGCAATGCTAATTCTAGATGCATTATTTGTTTTGCAGATAATTATTTGTAAGTTGTAAAAAGCACACCGAAAATATACAAAACTATAGAGCTTTCTTTATGTCTATTAAACACCGAAATGAATAAGTAATGTAATAGGTAATTATTATTATTATTATTATTATTATTATTATTATTATTATTATTATTATTATTATTATTATTATTATTATTATTATTATTATTATTATTATTATTATTATTATTATTATTATTATTATTATTATTATTATTATTATTATTATTATTATTATTATTATTATTATTATTATTATTATTATTATTATTATGATTATTATGATTATTATTATGATTATTATGATTATGATTATGATTATGATTATGATTATGATTATGATTATGATTATGATTATTATGATTATGATTATGATTATTATGATTATGATTATGATTATTATGATTATGATTATTATTATTATGATTATGATGATTATTATTATGATTATGATGATTATTATTATGATTATTATGATTATTATTATGATTATTATGATTATTATTATGATTATTATGATTATTATTATGATTATTATGATGATTATGATTATTATTATGATTATTATGATTATTATTATGATTATTATGATTATTATTATGATTATTATGATTATTATGATTATTATGATTATTATGATTATTATTATTATTATTATTATTATTATTATTATTATTATTATTATTATTATTATTATTATTATTATTATTATTATTATTATTATTATTATTATTATTATTATTATTATTATTATTATTATTATTATTATTATTATTATTATTATTTATTAGACTAATTTTTGCATGTACTTATTTCATTCATATATTTCAGTAATTTTCACTTTAAAGCGAATTACATCTAAAATACCGGATATACATATAAATAACAGGATTGAGACTACAAACGGTTGAATGAAGGTTCTAGAAGGTTGAATGAAAAATTAACGTGAATTATTACAATGCAGAAGACCTCTAACTCCAAGTAGTCAGAAATTTCATTTTAGTGATTCAAATGTTAATATTAAAAAAGAAACTAGTATATGTGCTGAACTATAAACAGAGTTCTCGCCGAAAGCCTAGACGCGTATTCCCCCCCAAATATAACGTGCACAATCATTGAGCACTAGAATGTCAACATTCACTGATAGAACAGAATTAGTTTTTGTTTGCAGGTTATTGTAGAATAACTTTAAACATTCCCTAGATTTTCTGACTAAATCCTCTTCGAAACTATAATAACGCGAAGACTGTAAAATAGTTTCATCTCCGATGACTTGACCTGTTCCCTTTTTTAACTGTTGCATGTCAATCTCATAAAGTTCTTTCATCAATTAACTCTAACAGAAAATAAAATCTTATCCAAGAAGAGGAGAATAAGAAAAGCTATCAAAGAATGAGAACACATGAGGACAACTAATACATAAAACATAATACCGATTAAACGGAATGAGCACAAAGTAAGTTCCAAATTAACTACGGATATTAAAGGCAGTGAGAAAGTTTACAATTTTAAAACTTCCAGTAAAATTAAGTTAGGGATAGAGCTAGGAATTACAGCTGGTCGATGCTAAGTTAAACACAGATAATGGAATCTTTCGAAATAGAAAACATACGTGGGGTAATATTGAAGAGTCAATCAAAGTGAATAAAACTCAGTGGCAATCACCAACGGAATTAATTAGAAACCACAAGGCTAGAGTAGAAATTGAGAGAAAATAGGCCAAGGATGTTATACAGAAATGTTTCTAGGCTGGAGATGAACTTGAAAATGTAGGGTCGAGAAATTTGTAAAGCTTCAGTCGCATTCGAGGGAATCACCGATACGGAAGGTTGTTTATAGGGAACTCCAAGGGAAATTCATCGTGAGGGAATTAAGCGCTCTTAGGATCGACTCTGGTGTATGGTAAACGAGAGAATTTAATTCTTGTTATTCCTTCCTTCTACTTCTACACGTTCCTAGAAGAAAGTGTTCATTTTTCTGAAACGTTTCTTCGAGTAAGCAAGGCTTGACAGAATTTTCCTCTCATTTGCGACTCCTCATACTATACCAACAAATACCAGCTGAAAGCCCCCCGTCGTTGAACTCACACCGCAGCTGTTGGAAGCAGTAAAAATGGTGCTCAAACATCCTCAAACAAATGATACCCACACTAATTCTCCAAATCACAGCCGTAATCTTTAGAATCTGTCCTGTTAGCCACAAGGGCGACCAGCAACGTGAATATAGCATTTCCCAGTCACACAGCTGAGCTCTAGTAGCAGCATAGCACTTCAGCGGCAGAAGATAACATCGCTGCATACAGGTATCGACCTCAGAAACACAAGTATATAAATGTTTCATCAGCGCTACTTACAATGGCGGTGTGCAACACAACCCCTCCGAACACAGTACATGCTTTTATATAGCGGCAGAACATGGCGATGTGACAAAAATAACACTTGACGGCTCAGATCAGCACCAGCAGCCGCTGCAAATATCGGTAACACTGTGATCTGTGGTGCAGCAAATGTTTTCAAAAGTTAGAATAGAAGGTCTTACTCCAAGGGGAAATGGTGAACCAAAAAATGACTCTTGAGGAGAAATGCTAGAAATTAAAGGAAGGAAATGCTAAACAACAAAATCACAGCATAGTTGAACTGCTAGGCTACAAGATCACATCCCAAGGTGAAATTATGGACAAGAAAACCCTAGCTCAAGACAAACTGCTAGAAGTTCAACTACGGAAACGTAGAGACTAAACTTCTTCCACAACACGAAATGTTAAACTGCAAGGCCATATTGAGGGTATCAAAGACTGCAAAATACTAATTTGAGCAAGGTGACTAATTAGTATCACAATTATTATAAAAATTCTCTTAACACTTTCAGGGATACCAAAACACTGTTAAGGAGCATATCAATGAACAGCCAATAGTTATTAGACACAATGCGTTTGGGTCATGTTTTGTTCACTTGGATTACAGGTTAGATTTTTTTATGTTACTATTTCTGATACGAAACCTCGACCACACCATGGGGTAGGTAGTTCAGATGCACATCTGGAAACTGCCGGGAAATTATAAGTGGATTCAACGCGTACAAACTAAGTCCATTTTATACAGGTTCAAAAATAGCCTATTATTTATTGGTAAATTCAGATGTTTCAGCATGTTACCTGCTTACACCAACTGGTTCGTTACATGGTTTAGTTTCACAGATAGAATCCAGCACAATATAAATCTTGTTATTTATAACAAGGCAGTCGCTTAACCTCTCCGCTGATAAGCATGTCCACTGATATACTTACGCTACCGTCCACGAATTACTCATTCGTACCTAAGCGTGCATGCAGCGCTGCATGATTTGTTCCAGACTTTTATAGAACTGGTATACAAAGTTCCGCGCATAGACCTCTTCGCTACCATGCTAATAATTGCGAAAATTGTATAACGTAAGTAATGAAGTAAGAATATCAAGGTCCTATATGTGTTAATATTTCACTGCGTAACTATCAGTGTTTGAATATCAGGATCAGTATACATGGAACACGCAGGAACTGGTCGTCATCAAAAATTAGAGGGCATAATCTCACCTGAAAGTGTCACCATCAGGGAGCTGCTGCAATGTGATCTGCTCACAGCATGTGTACAAATTCAAACGTAAACAAAAACAGAATTAACTGCGATTAGACAGACCGTACGGTAAACAGCTTAGCAGTTCCCGTAAATCGCAGTTGGTGCAACGTCATTTCAGTACGAACACCATTTGCGAAACAGATGAAGTAAATGATGGCCGCACAGAATGCACAACAAAATCAAGCGGCCGGACAACATGCCACATTTCATAACTACGCCTGTACCATATTTCATAGCCATATTTCAAACTTATTATAAAGCAGATCAACGTGTCGCGGAATCTCATATGCTCGCCCTTTATACGACTACTTCCACAATTATATTGTGGTATCCATTTTGAAGATTTTAATTCAAAGCAAAGAGTTGTCTTCCTTGAACTCAAACATTGGATGTGTTTAAACTCCTATTTGTAAAAATGAGACTTCAGGAGCTGGCGTTCTCGTGGCTTAGGTTGGTCGTGATTGATCACTCAATATACCTGAAGTTGAAAACTCTGTTCTTAGCTAAATACCACAACAATAGGATACAGAACAAATACAAATCAGTAATGAAAGGTACACTCCATGATAAGAACAATCGATTAAACTTCCTGCAACACTTTCCCGATTTTTTGAACATTGTCTACTTATATGGAAGCAAACACGCTGATTTTGAAAATCAGTCTTTACATAACACCTACCGTTTTATTAAATTCGATATTTTAATATCGCAGTGGTTTCGTTTGCGGCTCCCGTGCAAAGGGTCCTGCGTTCTTCGATTTCCGGCTCTGGGGTTGGCGATTTTAACTCAGCCGTATCCACGTCTTCACCTCTGTCTAACACATGTGAAGTGTCCCCTATGCCCAATGTTGTTCGTAGTCCACGGTATAAGTTGTAGGTCCTATCGCCTCAACCCGAAGCTTCAAAATTGTAACCTAAAAAAAAACTCAAATCTCAAAACCCACATCTCATCCTACAAAATCCCGAATTCAAATACCTTACCTGCGGTAAAACCCTTAACGGGTAGGCACGCAGTAAAAACCTTCTGGCTTTATACAGCCAGCCAGCACTTCGGTCTCGTCATCGTCATCTTCACCATCACTCTATCATTGGAGGTAATGGGCCCGCCCTCTAGGTGCTTGCACCTGAGAAATGGGTCCGGTTATCACGTGGTTGCGCGAGATTACCCCGAAGGCCAAGGCTGCCATGTGGGAAGTGTTGGTAACCAACTAACCATGCAATTGGACGATAAATGAAATGGGTGAAATGATGCTCAGAAGTCTATAGAGCTTAGAAATATTCTACATTCAACTTTCAGGATGGATATATGTCCAAAGAGAAACTGTTTTACACGAGGTGAGCAAAAACATGTAAAGTAAGAAGCGGGCAATGTCGTACACTCTCGTAATAAGAACAAATCAAAGAAAAGAATAAAGCTCTTTAATTGCAGAACCATTATTATAGTAATGTATATTCTTTTATTACGGTCACACTAAAACAAAACAAACTAAATTAATTAACAGAAATGAAACAATGATGAATTGGTGGTACTTATAAGAGATAAAGGCGCGCTAGTGACAAACAATTGACATGTTAATCTTTCAGACGATATATCAAATCTCCCAAAAATAGAAGACTCGCTTAAAAAAGATTCAGTAATGGGCCAACAGTTCTTAAAATATAATTCAATTCAAAGGGAAATAAAAAATGGATTATTCACAAAAAGTATGCGAGAGGAAGGGGAAAGAATGACACTGCATGCCAAGTAAATTGAAGTAAATATAATACATAGTAAAGGGAAATGAATATATAATAAGGCTACTGAAGGATGTATTACGGGCAGGAAAGGAATATCGCAACCTTAAAATCGGTGTGTAAATATTTGGAGGGCGCTAAACATTAATAGGAAGTTTGGCTTTGAATCGAATTTTCATTTTTGATTTATGTGTTTACGGAAACACACACACACACACACACACACACACACACACACACACACACACACACACACACACACACACACACACACCTCATCTCACCAAGGAGGTTTGATCCCAGGTGACCGCAAAGTGAAATCTGTGGTGGACAACAAATATGCATATATATATAATGAGGGAAAAAAATCATCAGTGTACTTACTTTTAAACTCCACATTAAACTTCTAAGAAGCAAATGCGCTTTTGAAACTGCCAACAACAGACTGTACACTTTCGAGAAGAGTAGCACACATTTGTCCCATTCTCATTAGTTAACATTTCGCCCTGATTAGATAGATGTGCTTTATAATGTCCTACTTGTGGCAGAAAAAAATTGCATAATCACCATAGAAGTATGGAAAAAGTACAGAGCGAATTTTCTGAAGTATCGTTCGATGTCGATACCATGCGAGTATCGTTAGTATCGAGTTATCGTAAGTATAGAGGAGCAGATAGGACATTAATGTTTTAGGTCAATTATATCTATAATATTAATAATAATCTTTTATCCATACGTTGTGTTCTTAACCCGTAGCCGGTATGGTGCAGTTTTTGTAACACAAATACTATGGTGGGGTTAGGAGGACCCCATTTCATTTTTGACAATTATGGATGATGAGATATGATAAACAGTAATAAAGTAAACATATATGTAATGTTCAGTTATATTTAGAGATTAATGAGACATAAACTACACTGTAAGCCTCTGCATGCATATCTACAAGATCGTTTTATCATATATGTAATATTCATCAGTCGTTGATGATAGTTTTAAGAATCAGCTATTTTTGATTCAAATTACATGCCTTTCTCTGTAAAAGAGGTTTGAAGTATAAATTTGAAGATGAATGGTAACTAATAAAAGTGTTTAAAATGAAATGCACAAAGCAGCAGGACAAAACCACGGTAGGTGTTTACAAGCAATCCTCACAAATACTTCTTGTGCATTCGCTACATATTGGTGTACCGCAAGTTAAACAACATTATTTTGTTTTCCTATCTTTTGTTCTAACCCGTTTTGTTATGACTCCTAAGCGCTTGGGGATTTCCAATTTGAGCGTCCTGGCAATGTTATTTCTTAACCCTCGAGAGAGCTGTGGAATACCGATCTTTCTCTGAAGAAGCTGCCATGCTGCCATGTCAAAGACTTGAAGCATGATTTTTATGGTTTTCCTTTAATGATAAATATATTACAAATGAATTCAGCATGGAAATGTTCAGCATTGGTCAGACAATAGCAAGAGGTCACCTCCTGCAGAGTCTATTAGTCGCATAAACAGTGCATTTTTCATTAAGTGCATCTATTCCTCGTTTTGTGGCATTGTAGTACTCAATTATTTCAGGTTTCTTTGTTTACTGGTCCACTGAAGCACTGTAGTGCATCGAAGAAACCAAAAGCACTGTCTTATATGGTTTTGGTACATGGGAGACCAATGTTAAATTATCTCCAAATCCAAACAATGAAGATCTATGTTTCCTGGCTTTGCAATTTCCTTTTTGTTTTTCTTTAAGGTTCCCATATAAGTAAGGTCCCTCTTCGTTAGTTCGTTAACAAGTTCGATGCAATATAATGTATTTTGTTTGCGTAAGCGTTTGACATTTCCTCCTGAAATATACAGCAGTACGATGTACTTACGTTATCAGTATGGTGGGGTCACCTCACCCCGCTAAGGAGAAAAACAAGCACTCTTTTTACCATAACCTCGATTCTCAACAACACAAAGCATACAGCCTGAAAGATACTGAGAGCGCCACACGCGGAGAAAATAGGTTTAACATGGTATACAGTTTTAGCCGGGGTCCTCCTGACACCACCATACCAGTTACGGAATGTTTCATATTTCAAAGATCGCTTTCGTTTTTTCATAAATGCGTTGTTGAAATTTTTTCCTAGCAATGATTCGCTTCTCTGCTTCACTTATAATTATCTGTTACATGCCAGATGCTTGTTACTGCTACAACACTAATGGTTTAAATTCGGAGGCGATTGATATCCCTTTCGGTGTAATACCTAAGTCAATTAAAGTAACAATGCGTTTTATTTGCAAGTTTTAATTCCACTGCAGCATGTAGACATCGTGTAATTGATAAAGCCCTTTGTGTTCTGCACTCATTGAATTTGGTTTTGATTGTCTCTTTTGATTTTTATTCGCGTAGAACTAACATTTGGATAATAACAGTAATGGCAGAAACCAAAAGGCAGTGATTAAAGTGACACGTTGGAGTTAAATACAAAGAGTGCAATGGAAGCAAATTTGTAAACAAAACCTAAAGGTGGATCAAATGAATTACCGCTGCCAAACAAACACAATCTTAATGAACACAAAACAAAAGCGGACGTTTATAGGAATTATACAAAATACAATAGTAACCAACGGTTTAAGCTTTAAAATTGCTGTGTCCGACAAAAGAGAGC
This sequence comes from Mantis religiosa, assembly GCA_030765055.1. Taxonomy (NCBI): domain Eukaryota; kingdom Metazoa; phylum Arthropoda; class Insecta; order Mantodea; family Mantidae; genus Mantis; species Mantis religiosa. The sequence continues at coordinate 126,252,780 of CM060954.1, forward strand.
AAATGTGTTAGCCGGTTTGCTAGCGGCTATAGTGTTTGCAATTAATTCTTTTTTTTTGTCTCAGCTCGTAGTTAACACATATTAGTCAGGTCCATAAACTGATACAGGTGGTAAACCAGATTAGTGTTTGATGCGACAAACAACTGTGTGAGCTTTATCTAGATTAACCATGTGTGAACTTGAAAATAGATCGCGTGGATAGGCTTCAGATCGATTACAAAGTATAATTACATCGATTGTAAGCAATTATACGCATCGATAGTAACTGTGATACAAGTGCGATAAGTGCACCGTTGGAGGATCAAATTAGACTTAAATAATAGAATTACGGCATTATATAATCAAAACTAAGTGAATTCAATATAATTCCTTCAGATACATGCGTTAAAAAAACAAGAAATACCAAGATAAAGCTACGCACGTAGTACAGGTTATCAGTTGAACACAAGTGAGTCAAAATTACATCACTGCCCAAAATAAGACCTGAAGCTTTCCTGGCGACGAATATGTTCAAGTTGTTCTCGGGAAGCAAGCCAGGGGAAAAGACGATAAGAAACCGACGTTTCAGGAGCGTACATCTCTCCCATCATCGGGATATTTATTAAATGTTATAATCACAAATGAATCACTTGATGTAACAAAATATAAACCAACACGAAACACTTTGAAAATTCTCATTACTGAACAAAACACTGTTTTTAGTGAATTAATTGCCAGGTCAGGAGATGGCGTGAGTATAGATAATTAATTGGGACAAAGAAACGTAACTACTTAACTTGATTATCAAGCTCTATAGAGTGGAGAGTTAAGGAGGCTCTGGCCATTTTCTCCGACAGGAGCACGCTTAGTCATGATGCTGGATTTCAGTTTCGCTCCTCTTCGAAACCGGCCTAAAAGTGGAAATTTGTCGACTTAAAGAGCACACATCCATGCAGCTAATGATAATGAAGTTAAGTAGTTAAGTTTCTTTGACCCAATTAATTTTCTATACTCACGGCATCTCCTAACCTAGCGTTTAATTTAATGAAAACAGTCTTCTTTTCAGTAACGCGAATAATTTTAGTGTTTTGTCTTAGCCTATATTTATTACATATCCAGTGATACATTTGTGATTGTAACATTTAACAAATATCCAGCCGATGGGAGAGATGTACGCTCCCGAAACGTCGATTTCTAAACGTCCTTGCACCTGGCCTGCTTCTCGAGAAGGACTTGAATAAACGTATAATCAGTTTATAATTGCACCAACGTTGACAATTTAGGTATCAAAGCTAGAATCCCTAACTCGCGTTAGAATGAGTTCCATCTGTCAATAATTGTTCTTCTGCACAACCTTCATTATTAGGTGTAAAAGCAAACCCAGCTATCCTTCGTTTAAAATCCAATGAGATATTTTTATTGTGACTTTGTGGGTTAGTAGAATTAAAAGACAGAGTTGCAGATATTCCAAATGTTCTTTAGTTCCGTAGAAATACACTGTTCAATCCTCACGTAACAACATTACGTCACATACAGAACACAATCAAGCAAGCTCGAAGACAATAAGAAACAGTGTTCTGATTACATCAGCTATCGTTACAACAACACTCTACAGCTATTTACTGCTTACGACTCCTCTTGGCGAGTCGTCGCCCCCTTAAATACCTCATTAATAATTCTAGATATTTCCGGAACAAAAAAGAAATCGAAACAAATAAGACGTCACCAGAATGTTCCATAAGCGTAACTTAATCTGGCCCGGCAAGTCCTATATCTCGCGTTATGTTTATCTGCTTTTGCAGGATCTTTATTTCCACACTGTCCTCCCATCAGTTCCTTTGTGTGCGCAAGACGCGTTATGACGATCGCGTTCGCGACACTGCTCCCTACTCAAGGCTGGTCGTCCCAAATAACACCATCGTAGCGGGCTAGACCAACCAGGTGTACCACCATCATCTTCCCTTGGGACACCTCGATGTAGTAGACCACGTCGTTAATCCTCTTCACCTCCCGGTACGGTCCTTGCGACGGCTGCTGAACCTTCGGGCAGCGTCCCTTGGACCGCGTAGGGCGGTACAACCAGGCTAGGTCAACCTGCTGGAACCCTTGGCTGTTGGCTTACCTGTCGTATCGGGTCTTCATGCGGTCGCTCGCCTTCTGGATGTTCTGACAAGCCATCTCATGCACGTCGTGGAGAAGTTCCACCAAGATCTTCACATACTCGGTTGCTGGCCGGGGGGCTTCCAAAAGCCAGATGACAGGGTAGGCGTAACTCTTGGCCGAACATTATGCTGACTGTTGTCATCCCAGTGGTGTCGTGTGTTGTCGAGCGGTAGGCCAGCAAGAACAGTGGCACCTTGACGTCCCAGTCTCGCTGATGGCTGGCCATGACCTTCCTCAGGTGTTCTTGTAAGGTCTTGATGTACCTTTCGACCATGCCATCCGACTGAGGATGCAGAGGTGATGTGCGGGTCTTGTTAACCCCAAGTCTTTCTGGTGCCTCCTTCATTAGGTTGGACTCAAACTTAGTGCCCTGGTCGGTGTGGAGCTCTAACGGCACCCCAAATCGGCAGAACACTTGCTCCACGAGGCACTCTGTGATTGTCTTCGCCTCCTGGTTCGGGATGGAATACACCACCGGCCACTTGGTGAAGTAGTCCACGTCCACCATCAGGTACTTGTTGCCTCGGTCGATCACGAATGGTCCAGCTATGTCGACGTCGATCCTTTCGAAAGGTGCTCAGACGTTGTACTGGTGAATGCGACCCCGGCATGACAGGCAAGTGAGGGGTTTGGCGATGTTGGAAATTCCCTTTATGAAGCGGTGATAAAGACTGCACGGCCCCAGAAAACTGCGCAATTTTTTCTTATCCTGTGGCCGAGGCCATACTCTCACGGAATTTGACTTCTCCAGGTCTGTGGCCACTTCGGTTGGTGAGATTATGTGGCCCGAGTAGTTGTCATCCTTGTGGAAGAGCTGGCTTTTCTTCGCGTTCTGTTTCACGTTGGTCGCCTGCAGTCTCTGTAGCATGTTGCTCAGGTTTTGCAGATGGAATTCGAAGGTCTTGCTGATGACGATGATGTCGTCTAGGTATAGCAGGCAGGCGTCATAGGTCAGTCCTCTCATTACCGAATCCAAGAGACGTTAGAGAGTATCTGGCGCGTTGCAGTGGCCAAAGGGCATAACCGTGAATTGCCAGAGCCTTTGAGCTGTTGGAAAAGCGGCCTTCTCCTTGTCTTTCGGCTATAGAGTCACTTGCTAGTAACGGGACTTCAGGCCCAGGGTCGAGAACCACTACGCACCAGCAAGCGTGTCCAGAGTATCGTCAACCGGGGTAGGTAGAAGCAATCCTTTCGGGTGACAGCGTTCAACTTCCTGTAGGCCACGCAGAAGCGTAGCTCGCCTTCCTTCTTTGTCACCAGAACTACAAGGGAACACCAAGGGCTGTCAGACCCTTCGATCACTCCCCTGAATTTCATGTCCTCTAGCATATGTCGTACCACCTCTTGTTTTGCCAGAGGAACGCGTCTAGGTGACTGCCGAATAGGCCGGGCGTCTCCGATGTCGAAGCGGTGAAGTACTTTGTCCGTGTGGCCGTAGTCACTGTTACCTTGACTGAAGACCCGCTGGCATCGTCTCAACAGTTGTCGAATATTCTCGAGCTGTTCTGCGGGCAGGTGGTCGGCCGCCCTCTCCAATAAGACTTCCAACTGGGCCCTAGGTGTTGAGTCGGCACGGGCTTTTGTGTCTTGTCGATGATTGTCACGCTGACCACTGGCTCGCACGTCCCCAGCTCCGTTTCGGCCTAGATGTCGTTATCGGTAACTGCCAGGTTAAGCAGTCTCACTGGCACCTCCTCTCGGCACGGTAACAATGTCCTGGCTACACAGAGTCTGTGCACAGGCGTCTTCTGGTGCAGCATCTTGTTCTTCGTCCGCTGGCCTTCCAGTCGCGCCTTCACCACCACCTCGCTTCTCACGAGGACAACCACTTCTTCCTTCAAGAAGACCCTGCACACTCCAAGGCGCCATGATGTCGTTATCGGTCTCTGCTAAGTTAAGCACTCTCACTGGCACCTCCTCTCGTCACGGTAACAATGTCCTGGCTACACAGAGTCCGTGCACAGGCGTCTTCTGGTCCAGCATCTTGTTCTTCGTCCGCTGGCCTTCCAGTCGCGCCTTCACCGCCACCTCGCTTCTCGCGAGGACAACCACTTCTTCCTTCAAGAAGACCCTGCACACTCCAAGGCGCTATTCTTGTTCCGGGAGTATGATCTCTTCTCCATTGAGCCGCAGGAACTTACTGCCGACGTCGACCGTCGCCTCATGCCTTCTGAGGGCATCCAATCTCCGTATCACCAACCTTAGCCACCTTTGCGACGAAAAACCACAGAGGCACGGCACTCCGCCCCAATTTCAACTTCAGTAGGGCGTTCTTCTCCACAGATAGGTCTCACCCAATGCCGTTAAAAGCTGGTGTGGTTGGCTCGGTTTTTTGGACGACAAACACTTGGCCATGTCAGGTCTGATGATGGTCACGGCTGCCCCGGTGTCTACGAGCTCGCGGCACGTCTTCGCTCTCGCCCAAGCGTCCGCGAAGGGGCTGTCGTCCATACGCCGGCTGACGGCGCAGAGTTACACTCGAGGGGATGGTGGTGATGGCGCCGGCGTGTCCCTCTCCACTACGGCCCTTACTCGTTTCCTGGCTGCTGTTCCTGGTGTGGGCAGTCTCTCTCCAAATGTCCCAGCCGTCCACACCCCCAACACAGGCCACTAAGTCTGCGCCGACGTCCCTCGACTGGTCTTCGGTCTCCATTATAGAGCATACACCTTGTTCTGGAGGTCGGGGTAGCTGTCACCTTGGCCGCCTCCATCCTCAATGCTGCCGTTAGCGCCTCGTGGATGGTTTTTTATTCGCCGAGCATTAGGCACTGACGAATCTCCGTGTCTCGTACCCCGTCAACGAATGTGTAGGCGGCTTCCCTGGATAAGAACCCTGTCGGGAGGTCGACTAAGGCTTTGCTATCTATTTGCTCAATTGCCAGGGTGAACTCCTGCATCGTCTCCCCTGGCTGCTGTGACCTTGACTTCAGCTGGCTTAGGTATGCTGCGGCTAGACTGTGGTTTGCAAAGCGATTCTCCACGGCCTCCCAGATGTCCTTGTCAGTACCGCATTTAGAACTTCTGTGACCTGACCCTGGAGATTGGCTATTACCTGTGTGGTCTCTTCCTCTGGTGACCACTTGTGTTTGGCTACCGTGTCGAATTGATGGCGGGAGACTTCGAAAGTTGTCGCACCGTCGTATTTAGGAGGTTTAACGCACGCAGATTTTGTGTCACGTCCCGGAACGTTGACCTTTAAATCCTTTAATCTCCTGTCGACGACGTCCTCCACCATGACGTTCAGGGATTTTGTGTTCCTGTCAGCCTTTCCCTCCAGCTCGTCAACGCCGCTCGCCAGGTCTTCGACGAGCTCGTCCACTTGACCCATCCGCTTGCCAGTTCAGTGACGTTATCCCTCACGCCGGTCAACTGCTCTTCAAACTTAGCGGCGAGGGCCTCATCTCCGAGGTCAATTCGGTCATCTTCTTGGCCAGGCTATCGTTCGCCGTTCTCATTTCCTTCAGTTCCGCAGACAGGTTGATGTTTGCCGTTTCCGTTTTCGCTGTTAATTCGGCCTTCATTTCTTCCATCATCTCGGTGATGTCGTTAGTCGTCTTCATTTGTTTCAGCTCTGCGGCCAGGTTGGTATTTGCTGCTTCTGTTTTCGCAGCGAGGTTGAGATTCGCCGTCTTCACTTTTGTTAGTTCCGCGGCCAGGCTATTATTTACCACTTTCATTCCCGAAGTCAGTTCGGCCTTCATTTCCATCATCTTCTCCAAAATCTTTTCCAATGCCACGTCCATTGCTGAATGTTCCACTTCCTGACATCAGTTGTGACTTTGTTGTTTCGTAGAATTGAAAGTCCGAGTTGCAGATATTCGAAATGTTCTTTATTTCCGTAGAAATACTCTGTTCAATTCTCACATAACAACATTAAGTCACATACAGAACACAATCTACCAAGGTCGAAGACAATAACAATGTTCTGAATACGTCAGCTCTCGTTACAACACTCTACAGCTGTTTACTGCTTATGACTCCTCCTCTTGGCGAGTCGTCGCCCCGTTAAATATCTCATTAATAACTCTAGATATTTCCGGAACAAAAAACGAAATCGAAACAATCAAGACGTCACCAGAATGTTCCATAAACGTACCTTAATCTGCGCCGGCAAGTCGTTTATCTCACGCTATGTTTATCTGCTTTTTGCAGGCTCTTTATTTCCACACTGTCCGCCTATCAGTTCCTTTGTGTGCGCAAGCCGCGTTATCGCGGTCGGGTTTGCGACGATACTTTCAATCCGGTTCTAGCTTTCCAAGCTTGTCCTTGACCCAAGGACGGCTTCTGTGAAAGAACGATTTAGTATTTTATTGATTGGCTTAATATTGCAAAAACTATGAAGCTTGGCATTTAAAATACGGTATAGTAAGCTGCCGTTGGTATATGGCATCTCAAAACAAATTTCAGATCCTATGGTTTACTGGAAAAGAGTCGAGTTATTTGGAGAATTTACTGGCGTGCTGGCATGTTGCCGTCGACGTTATAGTAGAAGGGGTGGCTGGGAAATGAGTTATCTTTAGTACTTAGAGCACAACAATCACATCGACTTAAGTGCTTTAGGAACAAACTCGGTTTATTTTGTTCTTTTTTCCAGGGTTTTCCGTGTCCTCATTAAGTAAATGCCCGGGAAATATCTCGAATATAGACCTGCAGCCTTTCCTTTCCAAAATTTCAATCCTGATTATAATTTTATTTTATTTACTACCGCCTAACTACTGTACTACAGAGGAACGAACTTTAACCACCATTAAAAATAAAAGAAAAATGAAATCTATAGAATATTGGTCAGTTTGGGTCGTGTTATGAAGAAGCAGTCGTATGATGAGTACACAAGTTATTGCTGACATCGAAATTACATGCGTATTTATGCTCATCTAAATAAATGGCAATGGGTAATCCGCAAAAATGTATTAAATGTGCATTTAACGTGCATGGAGACACAAGAAATACAGATCACAGTAGTTGAACACTCTAAAAGGAAATGAGCGAGAAAGAACAGTGAAGGAGATGGGGCACAGTTGTTGGCAAAGAAATTATAAGGAAAATATTGCTTCTAAATCCAGAATGGACTAAAAGCGCAGACTTAAAAATAAATAATCAAATATTAATGCATTATTCCAAATAGAGAGTTTTTATCTAGATCAAGATGCGAATGATTGCACCTCTAAAAGATCTTCCTACAAAGTTGTGTGTCTTATACAACTCCCAACTTTCAGAAAACAGATTCTATAGAGTTTACTCCTTTTCTTTTTCCTTTGGATCGGTGAAGGAGATCTCTGATGCCTGATACTATTCTTTATAGAAAGTTGATGTTGGTTGTGACAAAAGAAAATGAAGAAATTGTTAAAGTGTTGGGTGCCTCTTTTTAATAATTCACACGGTAAAGCCATAACAAGTCCAAAGTTTGCTCTTCTACCGCCACACTTAATTATTTAAACAATTCTCCAAGTTTAAAACTGCTCTTCATGAGTTGGAATAGTCTGTGGTCACGAGGGACTCTCTACGCAGGAAAGAGATTCTTG